>OOFB01017258.1:41928-64115 GCA_900323305.1 Trachyrincus murrayi | reverse complement strand
TTGTGTGAGTGTGTGTGTGTGTGTGTGTTTGTGTGTGTGTGTGTGTGTGTGTGTGTGTGTGTGTGTGTGTGTGTGTGTGTGTGTGTGTGTGTGTGTGTGTGTGTGTGTGTGTGTGTGTGTGTGTGTGTGTGTATGTACTGGGGAATGCTTGTTGATACCAGTTATTAACAAAAGCCTTTCTTGACCAATTCCGGTTTAGATTTCCGATTTCTACATAACCAGTCACTGGTTGCCAGCTCGAGTCTTGTAGAATCTTTTCAATAACCACCATTTGATGTTGAACAAAGATCTGGGACCGCCCTGAACCTCTTTTCCTCTCACATGCTCAAACAGGCCCAGCCAACAAGGCATGCAATGTCAACGACAATGCTTTACCCACCGCAATGACACTTGATAACTCACTCGATAACTCACCTCAGGACAAAAAAAAGATCAGCGCCATCGAGGCTTGCCGTTTTGCAAAGCTGTTCACGCGGAAAATCATTTGACATTGCGTCTCAATTGAGTCCACCGAGAATGTTAATCCCTAATTACCGGGATTTTGTGATGGTTGTAGAGAATGAGCATTGTGACCACTAAACGCACACAGGAAGCCCATGTTTATACATTCTTATACAACAGGTCTCCAAAATAAACTTAAGAGAGAATGTTCAAAATCTCTGGTTATAAACTGGAACTATATTATTGATAGCCCTCGCTCTCGGGAAGAAAAGAAAGTGCTTGTACATTGACCAATGGATTGGCCCAGCTTAGACCTCTCTGTAATGTATGCAACGGCGTGGTAAAGGGGTGAAGGGTAATGATGATTCAGCGGGCCCAAAGAGGGAGAGGGCCCTAGACAGGGCCCTGGAATTTAAATCATATGATTTATCAGTAGGTTGTGAAATATAATATGGCTATTTTCCCATTTCATTTTCGATAAAGCAATGTGAAAATTGCACCCCCCCCCCCCCCCTATATATATGCCTAATTAAAAAGGTTAATGTAGGTTTAGATAGAAGCGCACCGCGGTGGTTTTACTTTGACGATATTCACTTGCAAAACAAAATATCTTGTTGAAAAAGGACAATGAAGGACACTGAATTCTTCATCGCGGATATAATTGTGCGTTCCGTCTATCTGAAACAAACCAAATAAAATCAATAAAATTTTACGATAGGCTATAATATAAAACTAAATAAAATAAGTGTGTGTTCTTGTGTCGGACACCGCCATACGTGCACAGTAGAGTTCTCAACTGCGAGATGCGTTATTATTCGTTCTTTCATATAATTCTATCGTTAAAGAGGTTAACGTCATTGTTGCCATTATTATTATACCCTGCCTTATCACCTAACAATGTAGGCATTTCCTTATGTGACCCCATCTTTAACTAGACATGTCGCCATGTCCATTTTCTGAAGAAAATGCGTGTCGTTGCATGGGCCAACTCCTCGTGTGCAACCACACGCATTTTCTGCAATATTCCGTGAACATGGTAATGCTAGCAAGGCTAATATGCAAACACGCTACATTTCAAGTTTGGTGTTGATACCTCAAAAACTGTAGGAGGAGATTGATACCTCAAAAACTGTAGGAGGAGATAGTTACGCAAAATTAGGCGGAAGAATAATAAAAATAATAATAAGACATAGAATATCATTAGTGTGGCTTGCTTTGTAACCACACTAATTAGCGGTGTCATGGTCCGCGTGGAAATAGGCGGACGAGGTAATTGGAGACATTTTGAAACGTGAGACGTATCCGATTTAATTGCTTTTTGGTTAGGCTATTGTTTAGGGTGTAGTGGTTTCCGTGTGGGTTCAATAAAGACACTACGTTGAAAGAGGATCTTCTTTCCTTGAAAGATAACACTTAAATTATCATTTTAACAGGAGACACTTAGCACATGTATCAGTAGTTTAGGAAGCTCTTCGCTCCTTTCTAGAACAGTCTCCTCTTAGACCCTGCCCCTGCTCTGCTGGTCAGGCATAATAATCAAACAGGCACATATCAATACATCTCCCTTTCTTAACATAAAAGTATTTTACTTTTGTCAAACAATATGTCTCCTTGTAATACTCTGTATTTTAACTTTAACCTCTATCTAACTAAACTAATCATTATCAATGTTTTTAACCTTGTTCTCTGCAGAACTATAACCTACACTTCAAGAGAGAATATCATTTAACATTACTTTCTACAATAACAAGAGTCCTTACATTTTCTCAATTAGTCTCTCTGGATGTCTTGAGGATCTCCTGACAAATTGTCCTTGAATCTGAGCTGTTACCTCAGATGATGGGTTCTCAGCTGTGTGATCAGGTTGTTCAACAGTATCAGTCCCTTGACCCAGTGCAGCACCCTCGTCTGTCTGAATGATGTACGATCTTGGCTGGACTTGGCTGAGAACGGTACCCTTCTGAGTCCATGTGTTTGTTCCGTGTTTGAACCTTACGTGGTCACCAGTGTGAAGTTCCGGTAGGTTCCGTGTTCCTCTGTCATAGTAGAACTTTTGCTTTTCCTTACATTCTCCCACTCTTTTGTTTTCAGGAGGTTCTCGGGGACCTCAGACCTGATTCCTCTGTCAGTAGTTTCTTTAGATCACTCCATGACTTTTCATGCTTATGATTGCATTCCAATTCTATGTTATTTTCAGTTAGTTGTCTCAGTGGGGCCATCTTCTTTGAGAGGTTGGATATGAATTTACCATTGTAATTGACCATCCAATTAAACCTCTGCACATCCTATTTGCATTGTGGCCTTGACATATTTTCAATGGCAGACACCTTTCGGGGATCTGGTCTGATTATTACTGCTGACAATGTCTCTCACGAATGTCAACTCTGTCACACCAAGTTGGCATTTCTTGCTGTTGAGCTTCAGGTTTGCTTTCCTTGTTGCTTCCAGCACCGCTCTGTCTCTCATCGTGCTCACCTCTCGTGGTGCCCCACACTATGCCCCACACTATGATGCCCCCACATGCTCATAGATCATATGGATGGTTTTGTGATACACTTCAGGAGCTGAGGCAATGCCAAATGCTAACCTCGGAAATCTGTTGAACGTGCACAATTTTGAACTTGCATCGTTGCATCCAGTTTGCTAAAATACTTTGCATTTGCAAACTGAGACATTATTTCTTCACGAGTAGGAAGCTTGAAGTGCTCTCTCTTTATTGCTCTGTTCAGATCTCTCGGATTCAGACATATTCTGACTTTTCCATTCTTTTTGTCCACAACGATGAGGGAACTCACCCACAGTCGGCTCATCTATCTTCTAAATCACGTTCACACTTTCCATCTTGTCCAACTCTTCTTTCAGTTGTTTTTAAAGAGCAAATGGGACTTTTTTACATGGATGTATGACAGGTGGCACATTTTTGTCTACTCTGATCGTGTGCTCTACTGGAAGGCAGCCTAGACCCTGAAATAGGTCTTCGTACTCTTTCATGAGTTCACCATAAACTGTCTCTCCTTCGCTTTCCACAACGAGGAGTCTCTTCACCAGCTTCAGTCTCTCACAGGCTGATAATGCTAGTATGGCCTGCACATCCTTTGGTACCACGATAAATGCTAACGTGCGCACTTTGTCCTTGTGTGTCACTTTGACGATGCATTTTCTTTTCACTGGTATGTTAGCACCTGAGTAGCCTGTCACTTTTACTTTTGCTCAATGTATCTTTGGTCTGGGTCTTATTTTCATCATTTGCATCTACCCTGCCTTGTTGAGTTTGGTTCTTACAGCAACGAGCATAATGGTTGTCTTTATTGCAGTTATTGCACTATGTTTCCAATATGCTGGACACTTCTGAGGTGGATGTTGTGTACCACATCGACTACACGACTTTTTGTTTGCCCATTATGTTTTAGTTCGTTAGTCCCGGCCCTTTTTTCAAATCAGGGTTTTTTTGTTTGAAGAATTTGTGTGCGTCTTTTCTCACTCGGATCGCTGTAATTCAGGCCGTGAATATCTGTTGACTATCCAACATCTTTCTAATTTAAATAAAAAATGACTTTCAAACTACATAAACTCAAACTACATTTCACTTTCAGTTTTGATGTTGTCGGAACGTTCCTGGCGGGCGGTCATTATTGTACAACTTCTAGTATTTCAGATGTAGTTTACTATAATTTACCATACATTTACCGGGTAAATACTTAGTAATTAGGGGACTGTAAAAGGAAAGGTTACCCGATTTAACTGACTGTATGCCACCTGGATCAATGCAGTGGTGGGTGCTAATACACACCTTTTTCATCCTGTCTCCCGGGTGCCTCCAGTAGCAGCTGTAGAAGCCCCTGAAGCACACACGGCCACAACCGCCCTCCACCTCCTCGTTCGACGGCATTCCCTCCTATGGCTCCCCCCTACCCACCCTCCTCCTCCTCCTCTTCCTCCCCTCCTCCTTACTTAGCAGACAGAGGAGAGCCGCAGGTAGCGTCCTGCGCTCTTCTGGACACCTGATACTCCCTGTCTGAAGGGGGCTTATAGGGAGGGAGCCAAAGGAGCACTTTCTCAAGGTGTCTTTGTAAGGAGGGGGCGATGGTGCCCCGTGGCCTGATTATTCCCTCACCCAGGGAAAACCTGCCATGTCTGTGGAGGGGTGAAAAGAGTGTGTCAGTGTGCAAGGGAAAAGGCACGAGTAGGACAAGTAAGACATTTTGAAGAAAAGAAAGGGGGTGAATATTGTTGGGGCTCTTCTCAATAGCCCTCTTCATGAGAATCTTATAAGGGGGGGTGGAGGGGAATGGAGTGTGTGTCAGTGTTGACAATGGTTGAGAGACCACGGAGTATCGAAAAGACCGGCCTGGGAGTGATGTCACACTATTGAAGCCTTCGCGATACGACACTGTGACAGGCACCACACATCCACACACTGGGGGCGGGGAAAGGAATATATCGGGAAAGGAATAGGCTACATCTTTGATTGTATCATTGCTATATCCAATCTCTTGCTGTAACTAAAGTTACAATCTCGATTTATAATCTCGGTGATAACAGTAGGCTTGGGGCAACTTTTCTTGTAGATTCTATTTTATAGTCGTAAATAACAAATAGTTGCTTAGATGTAGGCTACGATGAAAGCCTAATTGACGAGAGGGCAGGTCACGCCACATCTTGCAGCATCTTGCAGCTTTGCATAATTAAACGAGTACGTGACATTTTGTCCAGTACAAGCATGCCAACAACAGGTTCTTAAGTTGGGAAATATCCCTGTTTGACTTGATTTGTGTTGGGATCTTGCCAAATACCCTGCGGGGCTTCACAGGCTTTCACTTTGCGGTTCATGTCATGTATAGCCTAGGCTAGTTAAGCATATGATTCGATAGGAAGTTAATTAAAACTTAACAATTTGACAAAATTCGTTTTAATAAAATGTAATTAAAAAAAGATCTATCGATCGATCTTTATATATATATATATATATATATATATCTCAAACATTACATTAATAAACGTTGACTTACCTTAATATTGGTTCGGTGCACAGTAGTCTTGTTTTAGAGCGCTGTATCCACTTTGAACACTTTTCATGTACAATGAAGGAACCATCACATGCGAAACGGTTGGCAAAGTGCATGGATAGAATGAGGATAGAATGAGGATAGAATGAGGAGGGAGCTTGAATGAGCGAAGCGCAGCATGCAAAGTGGGAGGGCTGCGGGGCAGGCGAAGGCATTTTGTCAGACAATTTCCTTATCGGAAATCCAACTTTTCCGTAGAGCAGAATACATGCCAAACGTATGTAGAGCATAGAAACACTTTATTGGGCAGACGAAGTAGACTCTTAATTATGTTTATTTTAATATAATTAATTAAATAACAATAATATCGTGTGTCCCTTATTTAAATTGTACTGTTCATTTTAATGAAAAATGATTCATTACGTTTAATTACGTTTATCACTGTAGATTATGTTTTCTTTCTTTTGTAGAAATCACTTGATGATGGGTTTCTATGGTTGGCTACGCACGGAATACGCATGCGCAAAGGCGTGGCTTAACGGAGAAATTTAGCTCGATTTGCCTGTCGAGCTACAACCAATCTGGTAATATCTATCATGTCCTTTATTAGAAATGTTGCCAAATATTTTGGTGTCGAATGTGTCGTATGCCAATAACAATACACGTAGTAGTGATTGCTATTTTACAACATGACGAGGCACTCCAATGTTGTTGTGGTAGCAAGCTAAGGCTAGCCAGCCAGCTAGCCAACAGGTAATTGACATCGAGGTAGCATGCAGGTGTTTTTACTTGTTACCGCAGTGGACATACTTAACCTTAGATAACCTTTCTAGTCAACTTTGTTTAATTTCGATTCATGGCTCGCTATACTGTCCTAAATACGTTTGATGAGATCTGTCAGGTGAGTTGCTGACGTTAGATTAGGTTCACTGTGAAACGTCTAAACGTCATGTAAAAACCGTACAGGTGACATACAGACATGGACCAGAAGATCCCGTATGATGACTACCAGCTCCCAGTTGTGTTCCTCCCGTCCTACGAGAGCCCACCAGCATGGATCGCCCCGCAGGAGGTCAGACTTGGATGATATTCAAAGTTATATCGACCTAGTTAGTGTGTGTTGAAAAAAGTTAATGAATTAACATTAATCCAAATTGCAGAGTGAATCTAGTAGATTTGATCTGTTTTTACATTGTGACACATCAGTTTTCACCATAGACAGCGTGGTAATGAAACGGATGAATCAACTTCTTGTGTGTGTCCACAAAAGAGGGTGCAGCACCTGGACTACAACAATGAGCTCACCCAGTTTCTACCACGCACCGTCGTGTTGAAGAAGCCTCCGGGAGCTCAACTTGGCTTCAACATCCGCGGGGGCAAGGCCTCCCAACTGGGGATATTTATATCAAAGGTTACTATGCAGCCCCTTTGTGACTAGAGAGGCCTGTCTCTTCATGTGTTGTGCTGGTGTCTTTGTGTGGGAGACCTCGTTTATCCAATTTGTGTGTGTGTGTGTGTGTGTGTGTGTGTGTGTGTGTGTGTGTGTGTGTGTGTGTGTGTGTGTGTGTGTGTGTGTGTGTGTGTGTGTGTGTGTGTGTGTGTGTGTGTTACAGGTAGTCCCAGACTCGGATGCTCACAGAGCAGGACTACAAGAGGGAGACCAGGTGTTGTCTGTCAATGAGGTGGACTTCCAAGACATTGAACACTCGAGGGTAAATACAGTTGTGTTAATAGTGTTGGTGCTCATTGCAGCAAGTTTGACGTGTAGTGTTTCTGTTGACCGTTGTTTCTTTTACATTCCTGAAGGCCGTAGAAATTCTGAAGACCGCTCGGGAAATCCTGATGAGGGTCCGCTTCTTCCCTTACAGTGAGTATCACTCTGTCCCCGTGGAATTACCAGGTCCATTATATCTGGACCTGTCCATACTCTGGGGACATGTCCAGATGACTGGGGCATTTAGACATTAGACACATAAAGCTAGTCGAATGGTCAAAACTACTAACCTGACGTGCCACATGGTTTGTTACACAGAACCATCTGGGAAGTCGTCCTTTTGAAACTGTTTGGCAAAGGGCAGGCACTTTAAAAACATACTTGGCAGGTGATTGGATGAACTGTCTGTCTATCGCCGTCTATCACGGGCTAACTTCAACCAATCAGATCAACGAACCATATGACGTAGTAGAGCGAAAACATCGAGATGTCTGCTTGTTGTCAGACAACAACGTGCCTACTACGTGCCACTACGTGCCTAAAGATGCCAAGTATGTCTCTAGACCCTTCGTTGAAGGTCACTAATGCTTTTGTGATTTTCTTTCATTTTGTTGCCGTTATTAGATTATCAGAGACAGAAGGAGAGGACTGTCCACTAGGTGGCAGCAGAACATCAAGAGGAAGAACCGACCAAAACAAAACCTAGCGCCCCCTGTTGGCGGACAGACGCAACAGCATGTCATCAATCTTCATCAACGCACCGCGGCCCTCATTCACCCTCTGCTTAATGACTAACCGGCAACCATTCATCGGTCTCTTTTGAAAGGATACCTCCTAGGTAGGTAGCCATTTTAGAAAATAGATTAAGTTAGATGGCTAGATTACAATAGGTTCATTGATTTAAAATAATCATATAATCACTTGCACAGACAAGACCGCCTTTTTCCCCCAGTTCAGTTCCTTCATACCAACCACCAACATTAATAAGGTCAATTTTGGTATGCTGTGTCAAAGTACATGAGGCTTGATTTGCGTTACCATGGTAACCTGAGGCACTGCCTTGCATCACAATTTTACATTACACAACCTAAACTAGGTTGTCCCAACTCAATCTATAAGCAGATACCCAACTAGTTACTAAGAAAACATAAGGTGTGCCCTTTCAAAGCAGTCAGAACCACTTCTTATGTGTTACTCATAGCCAACAATTACATTTTTGACACGCCATTTCACCAACTAGGACAAGTATTAATTGGACAGACTCAAGCTGTGCATTTAGCAATGAGTGTACTTGCAATATACATGCAGTTTTTGTGTGCCATTAGTGCAGAAACATTCAAATTAAATATGTGAATGTATGCAGACATTTGGCAAGAAATCAACTCATCTTATACTTTTGACTGTAAATGTATTAATTTATTTTTGTATTTCTGTCTTGGTATGGTAAATAACCTTTTCATTAACTGTAAAATGATAAAAAATTATTGTATTAAATAAGGCATGTTGCCACTTGTAAGTTAACACATTGTCATCACACTTCACAACCTGTTTTGAGGTGTTCTTGTATTCAAGCAAGTTATTTTCTGAATAGACATTTAAGACACATGGCTGTCATGCACATGCATCTTTATGCTTACTGGGCCTAATCCTGCTGAAAATAAACTAAAAATAGCTTGAACAAACTCAGGGTTTGCTTAGAAATGTACCAGACTTCTAACATTAAAAATGTTTATTAAAGCCTGTGTTTCTTTTTCCCCTGAAACGCCTAGCATTGTGAGATCTTAATCTGAGACGTGTGCACTGTGGCATGAGAAGCAGAACCTGTTCCACTTGGTGCTGGAGTTTCTATTGAGTAGCCATCACTGATGACAAGTACAGTAAATCACACGTCAAGATGTACACCTAGAGGTTTATTTTTTTAAAGAATGTTAAATATCTGTACAAGGCACAGTTTAAGAGCTTGTTGGACTTCATTTTTCTTTTGCTCCATCATAACAGTCACTTAAATAACTAAACCAATTTCTATAGCATTCAAAAAAAATCTTTCAGGTATTCACAATGTTGAATATTCAAAACGCAGGAATTCAGATACTGTTTTGATACTGATGAGGTAAAAAACAATCTCCATATACCCAAATAATATGGGTTGGACAGTACCTTCTGTGTCTATTAAGACCGTCATAATTAACTTGCATAGTAGTGGATACAAACATATTGACTTCATAAAATGATAACGTCAAAGCCTTCAAGACTCGGCCTTCATGAGGTTGTAAAAACAGCACTGAAAAGCTGTAAAAATATATATGGTCATAAAAAAAGTATACATAGAATCCATTGGTCTCCCATGGAGATGTTTTTCCTTTTTATAAACATCTAAACTATCGCAGATTGATAAGCTTATGCTTTTAACTAATGGATGAACAATTTCATTTTTGTGTAGCTTTATCTTCATACTTGTAACACGCACACACACACACCAAATAAACCAACCTGCAGACATTAAACAACGTCTGACTTAATTTAACCTTTTTCTCCCAAAAAAAATTCATCCATCGCATAGTTACAACTAAAACAATCCTCCGGAGCAAACCTTCATACGCGTGTTAGTTCTAAGCAACGTCAGTGCAGCCCTTTCTCAGGTGAGGACGTGTTAAAGGGATGGTTTGATCTGACTTGCCGCTTGTTCTATGTTCCCCTCTCCATCTGATTGGACAGCCCGTGAGCACTTCATTCCACTTGCTTATCACATGAGGGCGCAACGCTCAGGTGGGTGGGTGGGGGGGGGTGTTTAAAATCTAAACGAGAGGTGCAGGACACAAGTCTCCCCCAAAGTCTTTTAAAGAGTTTATGCAAGTCCGTTCATTTTAATCTCCCCTGGGCGTTGCATGGCTCCCCCTAGGCGTTACCACTGAACAGAGGGCTGTCGCCGTTCTCCTCGCCCTCCACCATGGAGCTCTCGTCCACGTTCTCCAGGGAGTCTGCCCTCTGGAGGGACAGCTCCGCCAGGTCCATCATGGGCAGGGTGTTCTGCTCCGGGAACAACCAGGGCTTCCGATCGGGTGAGTTTTGACCTTTCCACGCGGGGTAGTTCTGGCCCGCCTTGTGCACACACTTCATTACCTGGGGAGGAGTAGTCATCAGAGGACGTCAGATATGTGTCAAAAGGTGAAACCGGCCCATCCTTAATTCCTCGAGATATGTTCCACGAACACAGCCCAAGACACAAGTGCTTTACACAACATTGACTATTGAAACGCCTATGCAAAATTTTGAAAATACAATTTGCATATGATGCAGGCCCCCAGTTAGAGACAAGTCTATCCATCTTAATTCAGCCCTATTCATTTATTCAACAGCAAACCAGATAAAGTCAGCAACATTAGATCCACGAGTATTCTGCCACTGCAGTGCATTCCCCTTGTCTCCTAGACAAGAGAGAACACGGCGGAGCAGGCTGCGTGTTGATAAGCCATGTTAATAATTTGCGAATGGGTCAAGGCTGTCTATTCAATTGATTGTGTAGGGCCTGGCCGTCTCAGTTTCAGGCCGATTGATACCACTTGGTCTACATAGTTTGAGAAGACATGAAACCTGGCGAACGAGTTCTACTAGCGAGGTGAGAAACAGCGCTAGCCTTCTGCCTTTGTCAAGAACAGGAGCAGCCATCAGCATTCAGTATCTATAGTTACCATTGTCTTTCCAGAGACTGGAAACACCAACTGTAATTATACAGAGGGCATACTGTCTGATACTTTCCAGGACCAAGAAGTTAAAAAAAATGTGACAGTGACATTACTTCCAACTTCCAAGTACATGGAAAGGGACAAAGTAAAAATAAATGTTACTTTTACTCATTTACTGTATCGTGAAGCATCCACTCTAAAGAGGAGAACTATCCTGCATACCTTAGGAGCCAAGATCTGAGATGCTTTGTTGACAACCCATTTTGGAAGTGCACCTGTAAAGTAAAAAAAATGGTTCGATTAGACTCCCAACATCTCAAACTGACTTCACTCTTTATTTTTTATAAATGGCCATTTTGGTCAGGGTCTTACCTTTGGGGTCGGCCTTTGAAAGGTATGTGAAGGAACAGCTATTAGGCCCCGTGGACTCGATCACATAGCCAGTAAGTATAGAGATGGCCCGCACAAAGCCATTGAGAGGAGGGTATTTCTGTAAATAAACCAAAACAATGACTCAAGACTATTTTCTCCCAACCCCTCATTATTTTTTTGTTAACCTGAACAGCTAGCTACAGTCCTATATGCCGGACTTCTTAAAAAAAAATATCTGTGTGCAGAACACACAAAGCCAATATATGTGGCATAGGAATGCCTTGTTTGCTTGTGCAGAGTAGTATGTAGAGGAGGCAATAGCTGCAGCAACATACCGGGTGTTTGACAGAGAAATTGACAATAACATAGTCCTCGTCCGTGACCTGCCATGTTCGCAGTGTGACCACATCTCTGTTCTTCAGCGGTGTCGGACAGCGCCCTAGAATATATATATAAAATGTATAAAAATTGTTAGGGTCGTTTGTTCAATATTAATTGAGTGGATTTTGCAGCAGCAGCTCAGACTGCAACATTGTCCCTGTACAGTAACCTTATGAGACGAAAACAACACCCTTGTTTTGCTAAACAAAACGCACTCATACTTGCTCCCCAAAGGTCAAATGCTCTATACAAAAGAGCTGTGAGAACAATTAGATTGCAACAACTAAATGTATCATTGTATTGCAGCAGATGTACACATTTGACTACTAATGAACAATTGCACATCTCACTGCAACAGGTAGCCTACACTGGCTGATCTAACCAGCACGCTTACTGGCAGATCACGTTCTCCAACAGAGTATGAACTTCTCTGAATCACTACAAGTCACACAAAGTCGTAGTTACCGTAGAAAGAGTTCAAATAATCATCCAACCCTTGCACAACTGTTGGTTTTGGCAGATTTTTCAGTAACATTTTCAGTCAAATAAATGGTTTAGTGTGATACATAGGTTACGAGACACAAAACACGCGTACAGTGATACTTGACGCGTCAAGTAGGCCTATATGGGTGCTTACACGAGTAATAGCCAAAATCTGCATTGGCGGAGAGACGGGAGATGTCATAGCTCTCCATCATGGTAGGGTCCCATTCTTTGCGGTAGGGGCCATCGTGAATGACGTCGAACATGGTGGCGGCGGACACATCTTTTATGGTCATCCTACACTAAAAGACACAATCACACACACGTTCAATTTAAACGGCCAATTGGCGACTGGCCACATCTATAATGGAGGTCACATAGATGCAATGTACTTTAATCGCACTACCAACCTTGATCATGTGAATTTTTGGAGCATTTTTCTGTCCTTGTGCGATAGTTGGGACTTCGACCCACACTTGCATCCCGTTTTTGTCATACTTGTTGATCCAGTTATCCGTTGATGAGCAATGTTTTCTGAATTGTGAAAAAACTGCTTCGTCGAGTAAAAGATTTGCGCTCCGAGACATGTCTTCTTCGAGCGTTAAAAGTGAATTAGGCAAGATAAAAAAAAAAGTCGAATTGTATATATTTACAAAAGTCCCATGCGGCGACCAGTTCAACTCCACGTTTGTTTACGTGAGTAAATGCGTCTTTCCTGTAGTTATATACTAACTGGTGGACAGTCCAGTTGAGTGAGATTTTTGTGCCAATGAATTCCTCTGGCGGCCCCCGCGCACCGTGCGTCACTACACTTCCGGGGCCGCACAGGTGTGTTACGCAGGTGCTGGCAGAAATATTGTGCTCGTCGACGAAACAAAGGAGTGTTTTTTTTTGTTTTTTTACATCGGGCCTACACAAAACGAATCTAGGGTGCATGTATCGGGTAGCTGATAATACCCGCTTAAAGGTGCTGTAGGCTAGATGTAAGAGGCTATTTAAGTGTCATTTGTTGCAAATGCCATAGCCAGCGGTTATTGGGTGAAATGCGCATATATGTATCTAGTTGACTGCGCGCCTGCCTCTGTATGAGTCAATTTAGATATTCGACCCATATACATTATCTCTATGGTTAGATCGCTCCCGGCTCATTTCTGAGGCATCTCGTCCGTGATTGGTTTGGGGAATCCATCTTGCCTGTCAATCACAGGTGAACGCAACACTTATCAATGGCGAAACGTAGACAGGGAGGGAGTAAAGAGGGAGGGGACGTTTCTTTGGTTGTTCAGTTTCAAAATGTTGTTCTCTTGCGCTCTCTTTACATCTCTCGAATATTATCAACAGCAACATTAACACAGTTGAGCGCTAATGTGCTGCCCATGAATCTACTTGGGTTTAACCAGCCAACGGCGCACTGTTAAAGGCCAACTGATCAGAATGAATACAATGTAGACCTATGATATATGATAGCTTATATTAAGATTAGCCTATAACTAGTATTTTTCTATTTCTACAAATAGGAAAGAATGTCTGAACAGCATTTTGATTGCTGCAAGGAGAAGTGAATAGGCCTACTGGGTTTCCCCAATTTTGAGATGCATGGGCCTTGTTCAACCCAGTAGGCCTATCACATGTCAACAGCGATATTCAATGACAAAGACGATGACAATTCGACCCATTTGATATCACTGCAAAGCAAGAATGGCACTTATCTTTTATATCATATCTAATTTCCCTGTGAATAATGTAGCCTATGTTTTTTTGACCTTCCCCCAGCTCAAATTCCCTCTCGCACACAGAATACATTGGACTTTGGTGAAAGATCTTTATTTTATGTGACAGACCTACACTTGGGTGTTTTTATTTACCTCTCCTTTTTATACAGCAGATAGTCATAGTACATTATTCACACAAACGTTGCTAAACACGAGCAGACAGCATATTTTATATGGACAGACAAGTCAGAATAGCACAGAGTAGTCAGTGACAAGTAATAGAGAATCTGCTAAGATTAGGACTGTTGTTCGATGTAAATTCTTTACACTTTTTTTAAACCTTTTAAATGTTTACAATTTTAAAACAACCTACAACAAATGCACAACTGTGTTTAAATGCAATATGGCTAATAAGTATTGTGATACTGTGCCTAGAAACAAGGGTGCATGTGTGTCTTCTCCGTAACTGTAAACTGCCTTCTTGACTACACACACTGCAAAAAGACCTCCAAGCCATGTGAAATTCAGAAGAAACAAACACACACACACACACACACACACACAGCCAGACCTAAAGGTTGTCTTTTAGTAGTGTCCAAACAGGCATACACACGCACAAAAGCAAAAGAACTAACTTCCAACATGCGTGCCAGTATATGTCATTTTGGTCAAGAGTACACCGTTCTTCAGTTGTTTTGAGTTTGAGAATAAATAAACACATAAAACCAACAGTCGCACAAAGGCGTTATATAATAAAGGCTGCATTTCGACTTCTCTGCACATGTTTTTTTGTTAAAGCGAGGGTGTTAGTACGCGTTTAGCTGTGTATCCGAGGACAGACTCTTATCTACCAGCTCTACAAAATGACTAGTGAAGCCATTAGTCAGTCGGCAGGCTTCAGGCTTTATTTTTCTATTTCTTTCTTTTACAAGAATTGTGGCTTGATTCAGTGCACAACGTCGGTGAACAAACAAGCAAGGCATCTGTGTTCTTAACCATTGAACTCCTGCACGGTGAAAGCATGCTGCATGTTACTGCCATAAGTGTAATCAGTACAACACAAGCGTTAATATCATGGAGGGCAAGGAGAATTACTGTGGTGACTATGACACTGCCGTTCTAACAATGTTTTGTAGACTGACACGATTGCCTTTCCCACTAGTAGTGTTAGTATGCGTATATACTCCAACACTATCACTAGTTGATATGGACAAACGTGGTTTTTAGGTTAGTACAACATAATGCTATTAGGGATGGATTCCCTTTGACAAAAACTAAAAACAAATCGCCATCGACTTTTTCACATCTGTGCGTTGTCGTATTGTAGCACCCTCTGGTGGCGACACGCTAACACACAAATCATGTCGCTCGTCCAACCAACTCACTGTGTTAATTCCCTTGAGATGCTTTTCAACTAGTTTCTTAAAAGTATGGTCCCAAAAGTAATGTGTAAAGGCTTAGTTTAAGTAATAAAGCAGCAATAAAACATTTTGCCGCAAGGTAATTAAATTGGCTCAGATTAAGTCTGAATTGTCCAATGATCAATAAACATAGGATCTGTCATATTTAGGAGAAGTTCTCATAGTCCCAACTGACCACAAGTAAAAGAGCAAAATATAATATCAATGCTCACATCTCAACCTTGCAGCAAACGAGTAATCCCAAGCAATATTACTTCACAACAATGACTGGAGTGGCAGCAATCAAACTCCGAATGGCGCAATAACGTAAGAGCCGTGAGCTATGTCAATCTGCAACCCTATAGAATACCATGCAGTTAAATAATAAAAAAAGAATCTGACCATTATTAACCTATTCCTTGTTTTAAATGCTAACTTTTTTTTTTCCCTAGCTTTTATTTGTATTCATGTTTTGTCCCAGATAATCTGTTGTGATACAGAATAGCACATCCACACGGTTACTCGGAAAAGTCACTCAGTCGGAAGGGGGGGGGGGGGGGGGAGGAGGAGGGGGGGGGGGCGGGGGAGGGGGGTGGGGGGGGGGGGGGGGGGGGGGGGGGGGGGGGGTGTGGGTGAGAATGGGGGGGGGGGGGGGGGGGGGTGTGGTTTATTAGCAAGAGCAGCTGGTCTCGGTGACGCTCATCTCGGGCTGCTTTTCCAGTTTGATGTCGATCACTGGAGAGGACCAGAGTTAAAACAATAACTTCCAAAAATCCCTCAGTATTTCTTGAAAGAATCACCTGACCACAGGAGCTACTATGACTGTGTGTGTGTGTGTGTGTGTGTGTGTGTGTGTGTGTGTGTGGTTTTGAAAGCACAGCAGCAGATTGCAACATGTAAAGTGATGCGAGCTGTATCAACAACTTTCAATGAGTAATGGTGCCTTTATCGTGCTGTATGTGGAAAGCGAGCGGGGAATCTGACCAAACCCACCAGTCAGCGTTTATTTAGAAGCTACACTGCTGCCATCGTAAAGCTGAATTCACACTTCTGCGGACCCCACCTTCGCGAAGATCTGAGTCGATTCCGCTGCATTGAAGATATGTTGAAAAAGCAATACATCCATGTGATAAAGATGTTTCAAGATCATTCAAATGTACTGCTGAAAAGCAGTTGGTGCATGGCAACGAACTGAAAATACAGTGTTTTGATTTTGCCGGGTGTATTCATTTTATTCTCGTGAAGACTGCACATCTTCGCGTTCGCGTAGACCATCGGCCAGAGAGGCGTGTAAAAGAGGCGTGTGCGGCCTCCGAGTAGCGGCGCAGATCTTCGCATATACGTGCACGACAGAGAAGTGTGATTTGGGCTTAATACGATCGCTAAGCAGCCGCCCTAGTTAGTGACAACTTCCTCAATTAAAACCCATAATTTGCAACCAAAGTTCTCTTATTTAATTTGAGTGCCACTATAGTAATACTAGTAGTAATGACAGCAATGTCAATAATGATAATAATAATAATAAGAGCATATGAGAAAAGGATACTGTCTTCTTTGCTTTTCTCTGGGGTGCTGTCCATCCCAGGCAGGGCAGCAGCCACACGGCGGAACAACTAAGAAGGACAGAAGAACGTGAGGAACTGAACAGTGCAGAGCACATTGTGACAACCTTGTCTATGACACCGCTGCTACATTACAAATGCTCTACAGTATGTGATAGTGTTAAGTGTTGAGTTTAGACAAAAAAAAGGCATTCAGGTGACAGCTACAATGCAACCCTCTCCTATTTGAACACATGCAATACAATAAGGGTGGACCAAGATGGAAAACACAAACATCAGAAGACGATCTTGTCATAAGTTACAAAAAAATTAACTAAAGCATCTACAAGCAAAACGGCTGTGGGAACTAAGTCTAGTCAAATCGCTTTTGATGTGTGAACCAAACAGAGTGTAAGGACACAAATATACCGGAGGCAGGAAACAGGAAGGGGAAAAAACACAACGGGGGTGAAACAGAAAAGCTTTGAAGGAGAGGCACGGACTCAACGGCCAGCATGTCTACCTGTTTGACATTGTAGCCAGTTTTTGCGCTGGTTTCTATGAACATGACATTGAGTTCCTTAGCCCTCTGCTCGCCCTCCTCGGTGGTGATTTGTCTGCTCAGGGCCACGCAGGGAGGGCAAGGTGGACACACACAGGTATGGAAGGAAACGTCAGAGAGAAAGAGAGAGAGAGAGAGAGACCAGGCCAAAGGATGGAGAGAGAGAGAGAGAAGGAGGGAGAGAAACACAGAGAGAGCTCAACACAGACAGAAAGAGAAGAGGTTAGTACAGTCACAACAAGTGATTGTAAGAGGAGTGGAGAAAAATAAACGAGAAAGAGAAGGGGGCTGAGAGGAGATGAAACAGCGGAGACCGTTAGAGAGAAACACGAGTCTACATCAGAGACTGAATCACTCCAGACATAGCCGAACGAGCCTCCCTAACCTATGGCATAAGACCTTCCATATAGCAGAAGCTTTTAGATGCTCCCCCCCCTCCTCCTGTGGCTGTCGGACACCAACCTGTTTGACGTTATAGCCAGCCTTGGCACTCGTCTCTATGTACATCACATTCAGTTCACGAGCTTTCCTCTCTGCAGCCTCTACTGAAACCTGCCTGCCATGGTGGCCCCCCGGCGATGGGAGAGAGGATGTGTTGGGGTGGGGTGAAGGAGAAAATAACGGGGGGGGGGGAGAAATGAAAACGGGGAGACAAGACCACGACAAAAAAAATAACAATCAAAAAAAGGAACTTGTAAT
This sequence comes from Trachyrincus murrayi, assembly GCA_900323305.1. Taxonomy (NCBI): domain Eukaryota; kingdom Metazoa; phylum Chordata; class Actinopteri; order Gadiformes; family Macrouridae; genus Trachyrincus; species Trachyrincus murrayi. The sequence goes on along the minus strand of OOFB01017258.1, from coordinate 46,121 downwards.
CTAAATTAAATCTAAATTAAAATGATAATAAATAAAACATACTGTAAATATGGTGTGATGTTGATTATTCAAAATATGTATGACATGGCGATATACCAAGGGATGAGTAGCAAAAAGGAAAAAAATAATTGATGAAATGAGTAATACACAGGGCAAGAAGAGGGGATCCAGACCGTGGCAGATTTTAAGCAAGTCATCAAAAGTATTTCCCAGTTTGAAATAAATCCAAGGCCTACACTATTCACTGTGGAAACTCACCACTGGCTACATTACTAACGTCTCCCACAATCGCTTACCTTTTATCGGCCAAGTCAGTTTTGTTTCCGACGAGCATGATGATGACGTCACTTCCTCTCTCTGTTCTGACATCATCAATCCACTTTGAGGTTTGCTGGAACGAATTAAGATCTGGGGAAGAGGGAAACGTACCATTACATAAACAAGCCGGAATGCGACCAGCAGATCATAGATACCACTTGTTACCTTAGCAACAATGTGCGCCAAGTAGCCATTCCCTGCATTAAAAAGGTTTTGAATGTAGAAAAAGGATATAGATAAGATATATTAGTTTGTAAGCAGGGACCTTCAGTAGGAAAACGCACAAGAGTACAGGATAAGTATAGAAAGAATCTCAGCATTTGCATAAAAAAAGCTTCAAGGAAACGTGCAACAACAAGCTCTATTCCCATTGGTCCTACACCCCTACAGTAAAGGCTGCAGCCCTGACTCACTGGTGATGTCATAAACCACCACAGCGATGGTGGAGTCACGGATGTAACTGGGGATGAGGCTGCGGAAACGCTCCTGTCCGGCTGTGTCCCAGAGCTGCAGCCGAATCTGTGGCCAACCGCAAACAATGTGGGGACGGGTGGAGTTTATGACCCAGACAAGGGATTTGAAAATACAAACTCAATGCAAACAAAAAAGATATATATGAAAAAAGGATGACTTAAATCAAAACGTCATGGCTGTAATGTAATAATCGGTGAAACGGTGTGTCAGGTGTCAGTGTGGTAATATTTGGTGAAAGGGGCATGTTCATGGTTTCTACATAACAAAATAAAAGTCACATGAATGTTATGCCTCTAATTAATAATGAATTATGAATGAATGCCAAGTGGAACATTCAGAATGATTAAGCAGGTGACTTACCGTGCGATCTTCAAGGTACATGGTTTTCGACAAGAAGTCGATGCCAATTGTTGCCTGCGAGACAATTATTGCATTTATTCATTAATTGAATTGTTTCACAGTTATATGTACACTACACTATTTGATGTTCAAGACCTACTATGACTCCAAGTCATACACATTTTTAATTGCTTTTAACATGTCATGAGAGCTTTGGAAAATGACCTTTTACCTGATAGGTGTTGTCAAAACTGTCGTACATAAACCTGGTGATTAGCGAGGTCTTCCCAACTGCATACATAAAAAAAGAACATGCATAAACATGTTGAAATGTTTTCTGACGTCCAATGACTGAACAAAATCCCCAAAAAAAAAAAAAGGGACCCTAACTATATTACAGAGTAGACAGAATTAAACATCACTTGAAAAGATTGAGATAATAACGTCATAATAAAAACGTTGATAACGTCCACACGTTGATATTTCCACATTGCGTCATGTCGAGAAAGCCAGCATCACTGATGCTGTGTGTGGACTATCGCACCCACACGCTGAGCTGGCAATCAGGGTGGAGTCACACATCGAACTCACTGAAATACATTGATTTTCTAGCTGCTGCTTCGAAAACAAGTCATGGATCAAAAAAAAAAAAAAGGGGATAGCGATTTCAACATAACAACAATGAAAAAACCTGCGCAATTCACCACAGTGTCGGTGCCTTGTCTGTGGTTATAGTGCACATGGGGGTGGATCGGGCAGACTGGCCGACGTGGCTTAGCAGGATGCTGCTAGACAAGTGAGCTACCAAGCCAAGCATCCCGTCACGTTCACGCTGTTCAATTAAAGCGTATTTGTTGATCAGGCCATCATTAATCAGGTTTCTCCTGAAATGTATTTAGTAAGATAGTATCCGTAACCAGGTGTATTGAGAATAAACACTCGTCTGGGGGGGGGGACGACGACATTTTGACACGTATGTGTAGCGTTAGCTATAGCTTAAGATGCTACTACTTAACAGAGGTTATGTTGGTGGGATGATGCACACAACGCTCACTTAACGCCGGGCTTCGTAACTGGGGGTGTCTTACGTGAAAACGAATTGGGTTTAATCGCTGTGTATCACTTCGGTTCGCACGACTATCGTATCGTATCGTATCGTATGTAGCAATGACGCCGCCGTTTGAGACAAACAGTGGATTGTTGTTAACTTGGCGACGAAACCGCTAGCTTACCAACTCATATTACGACGTCATCGACAAGACTAAGAAACCGTTGGCAGTAAATTCACGACTACGGTGTTTGATCGCTCGTCACCCAGGGTTGGATTCCGCGACACTCGGGGCCGTTTTAATGCGACGCCTGGAGCGCAACGTTTAAAGGTTAGCTGCTAGCCGAGTCGCGTTCAATAGCAACACTTAGCTTTCATCAGCCGTTCGCCGTACGATTTATATGACAAACGGAACGACCCACGTTTGTGTCCTGATTACACTCACCGCTCTGCTCGCCCAAGAAGACGAGCTTGAACTTTCGTAATGGGTTGCCAAACTCCCCGCCGCCGGTCGTGGTTGACATTTTTCCTGACTATAAACAACAGCTCTTCAGACACGACTGTAGAGGAGGAAACGGTGTGTCCCGTATGAGCGCTGTGCTTTCGTTACGCGCACGGAGGCGCAACAATGGCGCCCCCGAGTGGTAAAATGGCGGAACTACCACAAACGCAAGGGCGCTGACCGTTTATCAATAATATTTATCAGACGATTTGAGACTACCGTACTTTTAAATTGTTGAGATGGCCTTTCTGAGAATACCCCGAAATATTATGAATGTTTTGTTTACTTATATTTACAGAGTTATAGTTAATTTAATATGTGTCATATTGTGTATTTTTACTACCAGAATAAAAAAATACACAATATTTCAATATATCAATTTACATTTTAAGATTTTGCATCAAAAACAAAACAAGGTCAAAGTCTAAAATAAAACTATATTTGGATACATTCATCGCACTACTTTTATTCATTTATTATTTTATGCCTCTGTTATTCTACCGCAGCCACGCTGTTCAAAGCAGAATAATGGCTGAGGCTACAGTAGGAGTATGGCTTTCAAATAGCGCTAGCAGCTAATATTTACAGACCATTTAACTAGTTGTGCTCATTGGTGTAGGCTGATGAAGAGAGACAGAAGTAGAGACCAAATTATGCACACGAAAAAAAAGACAAACTACTTTTATTTCATGTGGACATGACTGATATAACGTTTCAACCACAGATGGTCTTAATGTAATATTTTTTGATCACACTTGAGAGATACAGACTGGGAATATTGTCCTGGTGTATATGTGGCAGGTTATCTAATCAGGAGATGATGACTTGTCATTTCATCACAAATAAATACAGGTGTATGTTCACTTCTTTACCTTTACCTGAGGAAGATCATCTGTGGTTGAAATAATTCCAGTCATATCCCCATCAAATAAAAGACTTGAGGAAAAAGACAGTAGTGTATTTTAAAAATTGTAATTTTTTAATTGTATAAGTTACTATTAAGTTACTCAACTATTTTTTTTACTTTTGTACTCTAACTCAAGTAGTTCTTTTGATACTACTTTTACTTTTACTTGAGTACTTGTTTTTGCAAAGTAACAGTACTTTTACTTGAGTACAGTTTTTGGCTACTCTACCCACCTGTGCTACTCGGCTAGGGGAAAGGGGGACATCCAGGACATGATGAGGGTTAGGGTTATAGGCTATCTTATACATCCATGGGTTATGTCATAGGTGATGACTGGACATTTTCAAGGGGGCTGAGAGCCCTACTAAATAGGGTCTAAAACCGCCCTGGTCCATACACAATAGTGCTATACGGGAGACGTGATTTCCATTGAAATAAAGAATTTGTAGAGTAACAACATTGATGTGTCCGTCTTGGCTGGTGTGGAGTCCCTGAGTTCCTCTGCTGGTAGCCTACTTTCATCCATCGCTGGTACACAGAACCGTCTCTGGTCAACTGGCACCTCTACTCGAGTGTGACATCCCCTCTGGGGGGGGGGGGGGGGG
>OOFB01017258.1:9300-27702 GCA_900323305.1 Trachyrincus murrayi | reverse complement strand
AATTGTTTAAAATAGTGCAACAGAGATATATTTAAACTACTGTAATTTCATAAAAGTGAATTTCAGTTGAATAATTCACACGTCCTGCTTCACACCAGAACCCCCCCAACCACCATTGTATAATTAAAAAAAGCATCGTTTCTTAAATATTGGATAAACATACAGTGTATTGTAACGTGTATATTTAGACATGTGTCTGCAATGTTCATGAAACCTGTTTGTGCATAGGCCTACATGCCATTTCAGTACAATGTGTTGGCCTCATTACAGTGGAGGTGAAGTGAAGCCTTGCCGTCCCTGACTTGGATGTCTCCATACATGCATCTGAAGTCCCAGAGTTGTGTTTATTTTTGGGCAAACCAAAGAGTGGTTTTGCAGTGGAAGGGCGGGGCTCTGCGTGTCACCCTGCAGCTGACCTAGCATGTGTGTGTGTAGTGTGACCTAGTAATGTGTGTGTGTGTGTGTGTGTGTGTGTGTGTGTGTGTGTGTGTGCGTGTGTGTGTGTGCGTGTTCTATATGTTAGTATGTGTTTGTGTATATGCATGCATCTGTATCATAATATGAACATCTTGACTGGCTTTGTAAGGGTGCATCCAACATGTGAATAGCAATTGAATTGAAAGTCAGACTCTGCAGATACTGATTCCATCCATTTTGTATTAGAATAGAATGGACACCACTGTATGTTCCTGTGGGGACATTTTTTGAAAAGTATATCCATAATCAGGGGGCTAAGGGGTTTGTCTCCCAGCCAAAAGGTACCAGGTTCAAACCCCATTGTCCGTAGTCTACCTTTAGGCATCCTAGTGCAAGATGCCCTAACCCATATCCTACCTCCATGACATGTTTCTGTATTCATCGTCATTTAGATACAACCTTCTGCTGAATGACGAAATAGTAATACATCAAAACACTTTTTAAGAACTAAGTCCGGTACAAACTGAATTCTGGTATTGTTGATTCATCGTAACGATGCCACCGTCAATGTAAGATGTCTGACATTTTTAAATGCATTAAAAACCTCACGCTCATGTGCATCCTCTGGGCGGGATTCTACGTGACCTTGGTCGGGTTGTGCTTGGTTGTCGCCGCAGTCCACAGACAGCGACAGAGATACTATCTATATCTACCACACTCACTTTGTGTGTGTTCATGCCCCACAGACCATGCAGGGTGTTCAGGTCAACTGTTTCCGCACACTGGAGGAGTTGGTGATGGGCTACCAACACCCCCATAAAGGCCTGGTAACTCCGCTGCAGTACCCCGTGAGCCGCGTGACCGAGCCTGGGGACGAGAGCTCAGGTAAGACCGGCCGTCTGGCTCGTCTGCTTATTCACATTTACATGTCTTTCGGCTGGTTTGACACTTGCAACCAAAGTGAGTGATTTACAAGGGGGGCTGAGAACAATCAAAGCATACAAGTGGAGCAACTAACGGGAATGCTGCACAAAGTCTCTAGAAACATGACAAACATTATAAGCGTCTTACTCTTAGCATTTCTTCACGTTGGTTAGTTTGTTAATGAAGATTCAAATGAAACAATTCTGACAATTATTGCTGGGAGAATGAAATTCCTCTCTAATAGCTAAAATAATAGTAGTCAGTGTCAGCGACATGAACAAAAATCATTAAAGGCCGAACGTCTTTCGTGAGGGTCTGCATAAAACCGGAGGTTGGGGCGGGGCAAAGCTTTTCCAACAGTGGGAGGTTTGTGGCGGGGGCTAGGGCAGAGCTTCGCTACAGCAGCGCTAAGCCACCTTGATATTTGAATCCGTCAAAAACCAAAAAAGACTAGCTGTCAATCACTGTGCTATGGGTTACAGTACACTAGAGCAATATAATTGGAGAAATTATTTTCAGTTTAACGCCAGTGCAGGCATGTGTCATAACTACGTAATACAGCCGTATACCAGAAGTAAGCACATTGGGCACAAATATATGAAAAATACCTACATTGAATAATTTAATAGTTATTTTGGTGTATATCGTGGTATTGAAGTAATTCAACTATAGGTCACCCATTTTGGACCTTAGAGAGTTACGTTTTCATTTTGTGGGAACTTGAAGTCATAGACTGACGTTGTCCTAGTCTCCCCAGGGTTAAGCATGTGTTTCCCCTGTGTGCAGATGACGAGAAGCCAGGTCCTGTGCCAGCCTCCCTCAACACAACAGCCTCTTCATCAGCAGCCCCGGCGAGAACAGCCTCTCACCTCCTCTTCCTCAATAAGTTGCAGGAACTCAACACATCCAGGTTCTCATCAACTATTTTACTATTCTAGTCATTTATAGCAGATATTTCTTTACCCAAATCGACTTTGAGTACCTGCTCCTTAATGACGCATACACTGAGTCATTAAGCTTACAGGTAGGCTGAGGACCATTTCCTGTTATTGACATTGTATTGAGGCAAAATGAATATGTTATGCATAGCTTTATTCATAACTTACCCTATATTAATACCCTATATTTCGTTACCATATATGAAGTGCATATATTTTCATAGTTGGATATATTTCACGGGGGATTACATAGAATGCATTATATTTAAAATGAATGCATCTTCTGCTCTGTTATCAGCATTGCTGGGGACATGATGGGACTGCTCAATGACTACCTCCACAATGAGCTTCCTCTGGACATGGAGAGTGTGTTTAAAGGGGCTACGTGCCTACGCAGCCTGCAACACACACTGGGCACCACCTGCCAAGGCCTCAACAGGTTAGCTAGCATCTGCTGCAGCTGCTGCTGCTGCTGCTGGCCATGACCGTTTGCACATGATGTTTATGTATAGTCCACGTGCCCTGAGGGTTTGTCTTCAAACATTAAATAGAATAGAATATATCTTTATTATCCCCAAGGGGGAATTTGTCCTGCACATGCAGAGGGTCGGCAAAACAAGTGCAAAGTGCAATAAAATAATGAGGTGAACGAACACACACACAGGAAAACACAGACACAATTCCCATACCACACACACACACACACACACACACACACTGTATGTTAACACACAAATGGTCCAAGTGTCCCTTAATGTCCCTCTTTCTTTTAGTTGAGGAGGCGGATGCTTGGATGCTTCTGGGTGTATTCACTGTTTACGGGGTGTGATGTATCAGCTGTGATTTTTCTCGGCATGGCATGCTGCAGTGTGGTGTTCAGAGAGCTGTGTGATATTTCAAAATGACACGCGTGCTACTTTACTGGCTATACTTGTTATTTTGTTGAGTTTGTTCTTATTTTTAACATTGAGGGCATGTGATCCACAGTGAGATTGACCACACTCTCTCGAGTCTGGAGACACTGGCCAAGGTGTTTGACCACCCAACCAGTCCCCTCCTCTGCAACAAGGCACAGGTAGTGTTTCAGCAGCGAATAGCCATTATTAACGCAGCTCTAGATGAGCTGTGAAAGTGCCCCCTCTAGTGTTCAAGTATGGGAAATGATCTGCATCTTGTCACTTGGAAACCAGGGCCCCGAGATGGAGCTGGATAGTCTGCTGTGTAAGATCTCAGCCTTGGTCAGCCTGCTGTCTTCGCTGGAGAAAAGGGTAAGTTTGCACTCTGAGAAGAATCTGTACTAGCAGACAACTGCAAAAGACAAAAGGCCAGTTACAGAGTTTCAATGTTGCCTGAAACAGGTTAATCATTTTCCTGAGCATATTATTAGTATTTACTTGAACATTTTATGAATTAGAAATCCAAATTGTGACAATGCTCTGTGCTTTAAGGTTTTGAAAGCACTGCAAGATGCGGTGACCAATCACAATCTAGCAGTCCAACCTGCCCCGCCTCCTCCGGAACCGCCGGCTGTAACGGCTAACACCACCAGGACCCACGCCAGGCCCCTGCCTGTCCACTCATTCCAGGTCATACACGGCAATACATGGAGTGTTACCAGTCAAACTGGTCTTTTCTGCTACAAGCTAGAAAAATTAATGACAAAACAAGAATCCATGACTGTATGATTCGATGGTGACCTGCATTGTATTGAAGAAAACACACATTGAGAGATGCCATTTTGTCATTTTATTGTATAGCAAAACTAGAATCTCTATCTAAATACGTAATACATACTGTAAATAAATATATGCCATATGGTGAGCGATTTTATCCAAAGGGTCTTACAATACTGTGAATACATCCATTTCTTAGCATGGGCGGCCCCAGTGGGAATCGAACCCCATGATCCAAGCGGTGCTAATGCCATGCTAGACCTTCCCGAGGACGGTACAAATATAATGACATTCGTAACAAATACCAACAATATTTGTTAATATTTGTGTGTCCAGGTCAAGATGGCACGCTACGGCCGACAGACCATTTCCGTGGACGTGGACACCGGGGTGCTGCTCTTCGACAAGAAGACCGGCACGTTCGGCGTGGAGACGGTCTCACACGAGCGGGGTAAGCGAAACACCCATGTGTCACCTTTTAAACGTTTGTCTTTCCAATAGGCACCTGCTGTTGTTCCCCTTGATTATCAATGATCAATTGACCGATAGGTTGCGGTGTAATCTGCCCTGTCAGAACCAGAATCAGTTTCATTGCCGCAGACACTATGTCTTTCACATAGAAGGGATTTGCTGTGGTTTAGAGTGCAGATATACAAGATACAAAGATCAAAGATAAAATCCCTTTAACCAGTGTACAGGATATAAAATAAAAATCTAAATATTAAAGATGCTCTAGGTAAGATACGAGAGTTGTAAAGAGAGAGAGCAGAGAAGACTGGAAGCACCCATAAACACCCACTCTGCTCCCTCCTTCCCTACTTTTTCACAATTGAGAAGTGTTGCATTTCACACCTGTGATTGATGGGCAAGATGGATTCCCCGAACCAATCACAGAAGAGATGCCCTTATTGGTCAGAAACGAGGAGAGGTTTAAAATCTAAATTGGCTTATTCTCACAGCACATTTCACTGTCATTTTTAACAAAGTACACTCAAATAATAATTCTTATATCTTACCTACAGCACCTTTAATAAATATAAACAATATAAATATGAAATCAGAAACATAAATGTGTTAAATATGTAATATGTGTCTACCTCTGGTGTGTCAGTTCTACAGGTGGTCCAGTTTCACGCCAGCCCCGCTAAGTTGCGCCTGGCGGTGGACAGTCACCACAGCACGCCACGGGAGCTCACGTTCCAGAGCGCCAGGGTGAGAGGTCGAAGGTCATTAACACCCCTGATGTGTTTGTTCAGCTCATCGTTCAGATGGGAGATCTGATCGTTGGACCCCCACCTCTCTCTCCTTCCAGAAACGCGAGGCCTTCTGCCAGCTGCTACAGCTGATGAAGATCAGACACGCCCAGCTGGGCGAGCCGGACCTGGTCTCGGTGTTCGTCGGCACCTGGAACATGGGTAAGGAGTGGACGATTGATGTAGCCAGGGTTCCTTATTGATCACTTAGTTATCCTTCGCTGGGTGGAGGATTTAACGGGTGTATTGTGTGTATCTGGCAAATGTGGCTGATCATGTACTGATTTACATAAATTACTGCTCCTATGATGTGTACATTAATATAACCATACATGCTATGAATAGATGTGTTAAATAACACTAAGCTATTGATATGGGGGAAGAATAGTCTGGTGGTTAGGTTGTTTGACTCCCAGCCGAATGGGTTCCTGGGTAACCTGTAGGTATCCTCGAGCACGATGTGTTACCTACTTGCTCAGTCATCGCATGCATCTGAAGAAATGTCACTTTGGATAAAAACATCCACTAAATGACTATATAGTAATGGTGAATTGTGATATTTCACCAGTCAACAGTGCATTCCCTAACCTACTCCTGTGTATTGGAAAAGTACTGAACTTGGAACATGCGGCTGTACCGAAGCTCTTTCTGTCTCTCTCTAACGTGGTGGACCAGGAGGGTCTCCGCCCCCTCGGGACCTCCAGTCCTGGGTGACCTGCTGCGGTCTGGGTCACACCCCGGACGAGTCCACCGCCTCGCTGGCCCACGACGTCTACGCCCTGGGCACGCAGGAGAACCCTCAGGGGGAGAGGGAGTGGACGGAGCACATCCGCACCGTGCTGCGCACCTGCACCCACATGGACTACAAACAGGTAAACACCACTGGACTACAAACAGGTAAACACCACCCACATGGACTACAAACAGGTAAACACCACCCACATGGACTACAAACAGGTAAACACCACCCACATGGACTACAAACAGGTAAACACCACATGGACTACAAACAGGTATATATGTTTTAATCTGTTTTGTTGGCTCATTAATGCAATGTGGCTCTCTGTCCTGCAGGTGGCAGTGCAGTCCCTCTGGAACATGAGGCTTGTGGTGCTGGTGAAGCCCGAGCATGAGGGCTGCATCAGCCATGTGAACACGGCCAGCGTGAAGACAGGACTGGGAAACACACTGGGTGAGATTCCCTTCCTGCATGCCATTACCCACAGCACCAGTTCACATAATAATTAGACAAAGTAAATACCGGAACAGTGCTGCCGAATGGCCGGCTGCCAAAAACACCAGTGGGTGATCAGCAAGAACAAAAGTGTTTTTGTTAACGTGCGTCTGACTGGGCATTTTTTTGCTGTTTAAGGAAACAAGGGAGCCGTTGGGGTCTCCTTCCATTTCAATGGAACGTCTTTTGGCTTTGTCAACTGCCATCTCTCCTCTGGCAGTGAGAAGGTGTTAAGGTAAACAAATATATATTAGTTATGCCAGCAATAACAATAAATAATACTTAGTAGGGCCACTGGACCACTGGAAGGTCAGGGCCCCAAAATGGGCCCCGATATGCAGACCTTGATTGCCCTGAAATATACCTTGTTGTTTAAAAGACAGACAAGTCTTACTGTGTTATTATGAACTTATATGAATAATATAGGAGGAACCAGAACTTTGTGGACATTCTCAGGCTGCTCTCGCTGGGAGACAAACACCTCAGCGCCTTCGACATCAGCCTGCGCTTCACCCACCTCTTCTGGTGCGGAGACCTGAACTACAGACTGGACTTGGACGTGCAGGTCGGACATTTGTGTTTATTCGTAATTCAGCTTCCCCTGACATTGGCTGGCCACTCGTTCAATAACCCCCATTTCTATCTACATTAGTAAATTATATGTAAAGAATAACCCTGTAGTGGTTTATTCCACTTCTGCCACAGTAATCACCAACAATGATTTTATGTTATTTACTTTCATCTGTAATATTGTTATTTTTTTGTTGTCATAAACAGCTGAAATTACAATATTCTTCTGTGGCACTTTGAGCATATTATCTTTGCATCAAATAGAAGTATCCGGTCGACTTCTATTTGAGTGTTGTTTTTATTGTTGGGTTCGTAGCGTATTGACTTGGAACTGTTAAAAGGCAGAGATGTCCCGCTATTGAAAATGAATGCACACAGCCTTGGAACAATGCTGTGGCATAAACAGAGTGGATGAACCTGCTCAACCTGTCCTCTATCCTCCCCTGGTGGTTGATTTGCCCTGGGGGGGTCATGGGTGGTGGTGTCTCCAGGACATTCTGAAGCACGTCTCCAAGAGGGAGTTCGAGGAGCTGATGTGTGCCGACCAGCTGACCAGGGAGAGACACAAGAGCAAGGCCTTCCTCAACTTCAGTGAGTTCTCTCTCTCTCTCTCTCTCTCGCTCTCTCGCTCCCTCTCTCTCGCTCCCTCTCTCTCTCTCCCTCTCTCTCTCTCCCTCCTCTCTCTCTCGCTCTCTCTCTCTCGCTCTCTCACTCCCCCTCTCTCTCTCTCTCCCTCTCACTCCCTCTCTCTCTCTCTCGCTTTCTCTCTCTCTCTCTCTCTCTCTCTCTCTCTCTCTCCCCCCCCCCCCCCCCCGCCCTCCCCTCCCTCCCCCCCTGCTCTCTCTCTCTCTCTCTCTCTCTCTCTCTCTCTCTCTCTCTCTCTCTCTCTCTGTCTCTCTCTCCCCCCCAGCCACCACTCTGTGTTCTGCTGCCTCTGAGCAGCAGATGGGAGATGGTGAGCGAGAGATAGCCGTCGAGATGTTGACGATATTGTGATGTGTTGAATGAATGTTTTTATCCACAATACACGAGACAGCGACAGAGCGTATCACACGTATGCCATAGCTGCTTGGGCCGTTGAAGAGGGGGTGTAGTTAGACATGGGAATACTAGAAAGTGTTTCTTCCTAGAGTATCATTTCAGATAACGTCAGTTGTTTGGACTTTGTCCAATGCATTGCGGACGTGTGCTTTATTAACATTCTTTCCTTCCCCCCCCCACAAACGCTGTTCACGCTCTTCACTCTCTCTCTCGAATGGTTTGACCCGGTTAAGAAGAAGAGAAGATTTCCTTTCCGCCCACGTACCGCTACGAGAGGGGCTCCAGGGGCTGCTACCTGTGGCAGAAGTACAAGACCTCAGGGGTGGGTAACCCACCGCTGACACCCCCCTCACTACTTACTGTCTTTATCCTGCATTCGGAATGACGGAATAACGTACAGAAAATAAAGTTGTCTAAATAATACGTTTAAATAATCAAATGAATCTTTGTTTATGTAGCACTTTTCAAAACAACAGTTGCAATGTGAAAAGGAGAAAAACAATTCAATTATCAACAATACTTAAAAACAATTTATAACCATTTTCATAATTTAGCTGGCAAACAATACAGTGTGGTTCTTTCCATGGAAACCCTATATTATTGGCGCGTAGGTTTTGACGTTAAATAACAAGCAAATACACTGTGTGCTTGTTTAAAAAAAGCTTTCTAAGTATACCATTAGCTTAGTGTAAAGGCTATTTCAATGTGGAAGCTAATCCTCTTTACAGGGGTCAGCAAGGCTAGCTAACTTGACAGCAGCTGCCAACGGCACTAAAAATAGCGGTTGAAAAGTAGCGGCTACCTAAGTGTTAATAGGAATGACAAAACAAAGAATGCGTTTCATCCTTCCATGTCTTATTATTTGATGACCTGCATTGTATTAAAGACACATTCATAGCTCCATTTCCAAGATAGCGCCGTGGATAGCGCTGTGTGCGGATGCACTCTTTAGTTTTCTGCTACTTTATATTTTCAATATTTTATACTTTTTATGTAATATCTTCTATATATTTATAATTACTCTTTACTCGTTTTATTACTTTTTACATTTTCATGTCTTCCTTGCACCAATACACCAAGACAAGTTCCTTGTATCGGTGAACCTGCATGAACATGCGAATAAACCCCACGGTGACTCCCATTGATTGTTCCAGGTGCGAGTCAATGTGCCGTCGTGGTGTGACAGGATTCTATGGAAGTCCTATCCAGAGACACACCTCATCTGCACCTCTTATGGTAAGTCCCGGAGGAATAAATGATCATGGTACGGTATTCCTAGGAAAAGAGGGTCTATGAAGGCGGAACTAATTGCATAAATGATTAATAGTTAGATACTTAGGTAGTTTTTTTATTACAAACACTTTGACATCATAACACAGTAACACATGTGCTGAGTAATGCTTTACTGTATAAAATGCCCGCGGTCTAAATGGTCAACCCGAGTCTGGTCTGGTCCATAAAGAGTCAAACAGTCACTTCCTGTCATTGAATTCACATGTTTATTTTCTCACTTTTTCTCCCAGTAAAGACAATATAAAACACAGCCAGGAAATTCAACTCTTACATCGTCTGATATTACACTTTCACCACAAAATGACCCCTGTCTTTTTGTACATATTATCTTTACATGACCTCTTCCGCATTATTCACCAAAACAATGTTGCAAATCCACCAGATGAGAAAGAAGTGAGTACTGTACGCTTCCCGTGTGCGGCTTTAATACAAAAAAAAAACTGGTTTGGATTTATGTATTTATGGCAAAAATATGTATCACTTGTTGAGGATTTATGAAGATTATGACAAATGTGAATGGAGATCACCGGACCTTGGTTCAAGCAATTGTCCGTTAGTACATGTGCGTGGAGAGAAGTAGTCTCGGTGAGACTGAATCCTGTAGCTCTCTGAGGTCCTCAGAGAGGAGCAGTTCTACACGTAAACACATAGTGAATCAAGGCCATGAGATGATAACAGGAACATTGTTATGGGCTCTTTTCTGTGGGAATGGAACAAAGAGAGCCTGTGGGAGTGTGAGGAGAGGACTACAGGGGTCTGGGTCCTTTATGTGGAGATGGAGCCCTCTGGGCTATGTGTAGGTAGTTATAATGTGACCGTGTGTGTGTGTATAATATGTCGAATATCCTAGTGCTGCAGCTTGTGATGGGTCAATTGCAGAGATGTCGTTTCGTTATGTAGTACTTGTACATGTGCAAATACAGATTCCTCTTCTTATATAATATGGTCATGTAAGATTAGATTATTCTAAAAATAAATGACATTTGTGATGTACATTATGATTGTACATTGTTTACATAAATATATATATATATATATATGTAGAGAGAGAGCGATTTGTATAATTGTGTAGATTTTTGTATTACTGTTTTAAATAAGGCTCTGTAAGAGAGTAAAATAACAGACGTAATGCATAAACAATATGCACACATATTATGCACGCGGCTACAATTCTAGAAGAGAGTGAAGTCGAGAGGCTTCACGATGACTATCATAATGATGACAACACCTGTCACCTGAACCAGGTTGTACTGATGACATCTTCACCAGCGACCATTCGCCTGTGTTTGGCACATTCCAAGTCGGGGTGACGTCTCTGGCCGGCTCAAAAACAGGTGAGGTCATTGTTTTGACTCCTATGAAAAATTCGACATGACTCGACATGACTCGACATCTAGCTTATGTGACTGGTGCTGGCTTGTTCTTTTTGTTCTAACGGCAGACCCGAACTCGAGCAGCGAGAGGGTCCGGATAGAGCTGGAGGGGCTGGAGGCCATCTTGAAGACCGCAAGCAAGGCCAAGTTCTTCGTGGAGTTTCACTCTGCTTGCCTGGAAGGTGTGCCGTGTGACTCCCCTAAGCGGTCTATCTAACCCAGTAATTATTATTATTGTTATAATCCGTCTTAACCTTTCCCTCCTTTTTTGTGTCCCTCCTGCAGAGACACGTCGCTCGAGTGAGAATGACTCACAGAGCTGTGATGTGCACGGTTTCCTCAAGCTAGGCTGGTCCGCCAAGCAACTGCCAAAGGTGTGTTCCAAGCATGTGTTGTTTACCATATGTGCCTGGGCAGAAGTGTGGGCTGAAAGAGAGGGAATGGCATGCAGCAGAGTTTCATAGTTCTCATGTTGAATAGAGTCTGGGCCGAGACGAGGTGAATTGCTGACGTTTCCCGGGTCTTAAACCTTTTCATGCCGCGGCCCACCTGTGGAGGCGCTTTTGACCGGCCACTGTTCCGTTTCATAGATGTATTATATGAATTACGGTATATTATATTAGCCTGTATTATAGGAGGTCTATATTAGGCTAATAGTAGCCTATATTTTCGGTCAAATTGAATGCCGATGCTGACATGGAACGGACGCGGACATTGTCGTCATATCGTGACATTGTCGTCATATCGTGAAAAGTGAATTTGTTTGTAGAGGCGGTCGGTCATTTAGCGGAGGCGCTGTGCCTGTAGACAGCTGTGGGAAACCCTGGAAGCCAATTGATTCTTTTCAAGCATTTAAACCACGCAAATAGTTACACAAAATCAGGCATCATTGAGCCGCATATATTTAAGGGTATATAAAGGGTATTCAGGATATATGATTTGGCGATCAGTCGACGATGGGTCTGGCCTGACGAATCAGATTCGACCGTACAAAATCTTAGTCGAGGACACCCCTAAAATATACTAATGATCAAATGGACCCACCAGGTGGGTCGCAACCCACAGTTTGGAAACCACTGTTTGAGCCATGAGCCACCCCAGCGTGTCCTATTGTAAACCTATATGTCACTCTAGTGAACCTGTGCTCTTTGTGTTTACAGCTGCTCCCGGTCACTTCTGACATGGACTATCTGCCAGATCAGCACCTGCTGTTGTCTATCAAATCATGTGATGGCTTTGAGTCATATGGTGGGTAATTGGCTCATCAATATTTCTAAGCAGTTTATCGACAGCGATAAATGCAATTGGAACGGGGCCTTGTTTCAAGGAGCTGGATTTCCAGGTTAACCGGATAACTTGAAGGGGAACTTTGCCGCTTTTCAACCTTATCTCTATCTATCATTAGGGATATAATGTGAGAAACAACCTTATCTCTATCTATCATTAGGGATATAGTGTGAGAAACAACCTTATCTCTATCTATCATTAGGGATATAGTGTGAGAAAAGCCTGCAGTTGTTGCAGATGCTCTCTGTGTCTCTGGGGCGCAGCTCAGCGCAGATGCAAAATTGTTCATTTGCAAATACTACCCACATTGAAATGATACCAAGCCGATTGAAAAGCGTCAAAGTTCCACTTTACTGTAAGTCAGAATGTTGGGTATCTGAAACCAAGATTAGACTACTCTCAGTTCTGTGAACCAGGCTGAGTTGGTACATAGCAGGTTAGCTCTGGAATAACCCCGTCCACAGCTGCAGTGGCGACTTCTTTCTATCGCAGGGTCTAGCGGCAGGTCTAGCGGCAGGTCTAGCGACAGGTCTAGCAGCAGGTCTAGCGACAGGTCTAGCGACAGGTCTAGCAGTAGGCCTATGGCAGGTCTAGCGACAGGTCTAGTGACAGGTCTAGTAGTAGACCTACGGCAGGTCTAGCGGCAGGTCTAGCGGTAGGCCTACGGCAGGTCTAGCGGCAGGTCTAGCGGCAGGTCTAGCGACAGGTCTAGCGGTAGGCCTACGGCAGGTCTAGCGACAGGTCTAGGGGCAGGTCTAGCGGTAGGCCTACGGCAGGTCTAGCGGCAGGTCTAGTGACAGGTCTAGTGGTAGGCCTACGGCAGGTCTAGCGGCAGGTCTAGTGACAGGTCCAGCGGCGAGTGCTTTTTGGTTCTCGGTGTGGGGTCTATTTTTTGGACGCGCTCCGCGACAGCTCACAGGAGAAGACCACCAGAGATTCAAACAAACTTTATTAACATTATTTTGTAATTGATGCATGTTGCCAGCCTTTCCATGGGGACGTAGTGCAAATGAACCGACTAGAGGCTTCAACAAGCCACATTTTCAGGGTGCGATAAATGATGGCTTTTGAAGCCTGTCATGAACATTTTGAATTGTCCTATTCAAGAACACATTCACTCAAGAGCTCACTCACAGAGTTCAGGTTTAAGTTTAAAGATATCCTAACCTGCTACGTGAAACAGGCCCCGGGACTGAAACTAGGAGGAAAGAGGATTTGATTCCTCCAGGTGTGAAAGTGACTAAACACGTTAGCCAGCTATGTGTTACAGGCCGTTACAGGATTCATACGAGAGGGGGAGGAAACATTAGCATATTATTAGTTGAAAACATGACGATATTCGTTGAAATGTAAGCCAAGTTGTCAATAGACACAAAGGTTTTCAGCTGTAGAGGAAGTTAAATTGATCCTTTCTCTATACTTTTCCCCTGCTCTTTTCTACATATCTCCCTTTATTTCTCTCCTCTCCTCTCCTCTCCTCTCCTCTCCTCTCCTCCCTTCATCTCCTCTCCTTTCTCTATACATTTCCCCTACTATTCCCTGCTCTTTTCTCTCCTCCTCCATTTCTCCCATCCCTTTGGTTACTTTTTCCTCTCCTCGCTTCATCTCCTCTCCGCTCCTCTACTCTCCTCTCCCCATTTCCAGGAGAATGCTGCGTGGCTCTGCGGTCACAGAGTGGCACGCTGGAACATTTTGAGACGTTTCTGAGCCACCGCGGCGAAGAGATGGGCTCCATCATGGGCCGGGTCAAAGTTGACGTGCCCGCAGACCACAGGCGAGGAGCGGCCAGGTCAAAGACCTACGGTCGGTCAGCGAGAACCGCCAGTCTTCCCGGGCGCTCTCTCCGAGCTTCCAGGGCTCACTTCCTTCCACACTTCTGCTTGCAACTGCCTGTTTCTCAGTGCTTCCTCTATTTGGCTCCACCGGCTTGGCCTTTTTTTGTGTGACTCGCTGCTCTCTTTGGACCCGCTTCTGCTTTTGGCCGCTTCTGCTTGGCTGTCCCCCTGACCAGATGCATCCTGACGCGACACTGGGGGGATAGTGTGTTTTAACGCCTCTCCCCGCTGGTCAGAACCTCTCGAGACACTTGTAAACTACCGTGCTGCACCTCCTCATTCTGCCATGGCCATTATAAACACAAACACACAAACATTTTCTCCCTGTCGATGTTGAACTATCTGATTGGAATAGAATCCTCTTGGGTTTTCTTTTTTATTCAGAGTGTTTCTGCTTTGAGAAGGACGACAAGGGTCCTGGAAGGGCCCAACCGGTCGCTCTGCAGTCTACCCGGGCCCTCGTCCACAAGTGAGAACCTGTTGATAATCCTTCAGGCTTATTAGTGTAGAACACACACACACACACACACACACACACTCACTGACATATAAGCGGATGTGTACACTGAAAGAATTGAGTCCTTAACGTTCTGTTATTCTTCTTTCTGCACGTTTTCCCTACAGGTCTTCGGCAAGTCCTTCCCATCCGACGCCGAGCAGTTACACCAACCCCGCCTACTTCATCTTTGAGGGCGTGTCGGTGTCCCCCAGGACGGAGGAGTCCCCACCCAAACGCAGAGCCCCCCAGGTGATCTGGTCAGGAGACGAGGCGTTGCAGCTTCCCAAACTCACCGCCGCCGGGAACTCCTCGGACAGGAAGTCCGCCCGCAGGTCCAACTTCACCGAGATCGAGATCCCCACCGCACCATCGCCGTACGCCCAAATCAACGACCTCCACCTCCATCGTCACACCGACTCCTACCAGCTCTTCCCATCCAAAACCCCACCTCCTCTTCCCCCAGTGCAGAGTAACAGCATCCCGCATTCGCACGAGCGTCTCCCACTGGCCAGAACCAAGTGCCCGGGTCCACCGACCGCTCACAGCTCCATACCGCAGCAGCAGATTAAGAACCTGGCCAACATGTACGTCAACCACTCGGCCATCGCGAGGGAGAGTGCCAGGAGGGATCCTCCCATGCCTCCCCCAGAGAGGGCCAGTCCTCTCCAGAGCCCCAACCCCCCCCCGTCTCTGTTCCCCTACGCCTCCACCCGCTTACCGCTAGCCTGCAAGGCCTCAGCTCCCTGGAAGGTGGAGCAGCAGCAGCAGCAGCAGCAGCAGCAGCACGTAGCCAGGCCTGCGGGGGACAACTCCCTCACCGCCCTGCAGATCGCCAAGTCCCTCAGCGAGATGGACTTCTTCCCCTCGGACCTGGGGAGCCAGTACGTATCCCAGCAGAGGCTGGGGCAGAGGAATGGCCCCATCACGCCGGCGGAGAGGGGCTACTGCTGGGAGAATGAGGTTTGGACACGGGCGGCCATCTTGGCCAAACGCTAGCTGGGTGAGGGAATTCAGTTCTCTCACTCAGCTAGCGTTCATAACATAGGCTGTGAAAAATATGGACGTAGCGTCCGTGAGTTCACCCATTGGTTTACACACGACCGTTATGAAGCCGTAGATTCCACTGTATGGGGGCCGCAATTGCTTGAGATTTTTGCAACCAGCAGCGGAAACTATCCACATTTGGTATACTGAAGGCGGGAATGTCCACCTCGAAGTAGTCTATGGCCAAAGCGCAACAATATTCAATCCTTAAAAACGTTTTAATTCAATAAAACCTCTCAAAATTCATAATATGGAGATGAACTCGCCACTGAGATCCTAACTGAACGAAGAAAAAAGTGATTCGCTTTGTATTACGAGAATGAAATTACATTTTTCCCATTGACTTAACCACCTAAATGGCCGTTAGAGGAACTACATGCTAGTCGCTTCCGCCGGGGCTTCACAAATAGGCAGTGATGGCTGCAACTTGGTTTAGAACCAAGATGGCTGTGAATAAGGCCCATAACTCATATTAATTTGGAGTCTGAGGTGACCGCTCACTCGCTCTTATTTATTCTGCAGGTGTCAGTTCTCCGCGGTGCACCAGAGACAGTGCGGGAGCTTCTTGGGACGCTGGGCCTTCAGAAATACACACTGGGACTCAGTATGCACGGCTGGGATGACCTGGATTACTTCAGGTGAAATAAGCCAAGATAGTGTCAATCCTGAGAAACATCTATGGTCTATGGTGGAGTGGTGAAGGTTATCACATGGGTGCCAATAGTTGAGCAGGGCAGTGTTTAGTAGCCTTGTTAGACCATCCTGATCTCGCGAGTTCACATTCTGTTACTCTCTACTCTCTGCCGATCAGTCTGGCCTCGAACCCGAACCCTTGAAGTAAAAAAATGATTGGACCAATCAGCGCCATGGGGAGAGAGTTTCAGTTCATGACGAAGCAAGGAGCAAGGAGCGCTACAGTCTGCAGAGT
The DNA here is from genome assembly GCA_900323305.1 of Trachyrincus murrayi. Classification (NCBI taxonomy): domain Eukaryota; kingdom Metazoa; phylum Chordata; class Actinopteri; order Gadiformes; family Macrouridae; genus Trachyrincus; species Trachyrincus murrayi. The sequence continues at coordinate 11,393 of OOFB01017258.1, read as the reverse complement.
TTGAAAGTGTAGGAATCAACGGAGCATTCAAAACTGTTATAGAATAACGATATTAAAAGATGAAACAGAAATTTGCATCAATCATGCACACATTACACCGAATAAGCTACATAACCTTATCATATAACCAGGGGCCAGATTCACAAAAGTATCTTAAGAACAGAAATCTTCGTAACTGCTGTTTTTTTTTCTTAAGATTGGACTTACGAAGAAAGTTAAGGAAAACTGTTATTCACCAAAAGATATCTTAAGAATGGTCATATATTTCTTCTTAAATCATTTCTTATGAAAAAATGTAAGATTAAATGGAAATCTTGAAAACAAATATCTTACATTTCTTCTTGATTTTATTCTTAACTTTAAGATAACAGTTAGCTTGTCTCAAGTTTTCAAATTGAGAAGTTATGCCTTGCTTTTAATTGGTAGTATCGATTTGATAGTTTTAATTGCACAATATGTGTTATCTCATTGTAAGGTGTTGCTACTCACTGATTCAAATTTGGTATGATATTATTATTATAATAATATCGAAAAAGACATAGGTCTAGGCTTACAAGTGATTGATTTACATTTGGCCCAAAACCGAGACCAAAAGTAAGAATGGAATAAAACGTCATTCAGAAAATGAAAGGTCCTTAGGAAAATATTGAGCAATTGCAGTTCTTAGAATTCTTAGGAAACTTCCTTCTTAGGAAACTTCTGAAGAATGATCTTACTTAAGATATGTCATTGTCTCACTAAGGTCTATAGATTTATCTGCACTCTTCCTTTTGCTTCTATAAATGGGGTTTACATATCCATATTATGTTAGAATATAAACAGAAGTTAGGTTAGGAAGTGACTTAAGCAAAAGAAGGGATGTCTCCATCCAGTCACCATGCTGATCTGTATGCAAACACTGGGCAGGCTATCATATTTAACTGGAGTGGCAGCGCAGACATCTGACCTATTTGTGCATGCATAGAATGAACACGCCAAGGATATCTGGCTATGGATATTATTACGGATAAATAAGCTGTTAAATTTAATATGCAACCTTTGCAATGTTGCCTACTTCCAAATAGAATAAGAGAGTTAGTGGGTATCATACTATGAATGTTTTCCTCCTGTATATCTCTGTGTATGTCTAGCTAACAGGCAGACTCTCACTGCTTGGTGTTCTAGACTACAATTGTCCAGAAGTGCATAAAATATACAAGTAATACACGTAGCAGAGTTGTCCTGTTGCTTTGGTAGGCAGAACCGTTCCATTATGCAAGTTAAGCAAGGTACTGCACATGTACAGGGATTCTGTTTACTCTGCCTTGCTTAATGTAATAGGATAAACCCAATTATAACTCTATACGTAATACCCAGAAATAGTTACGATTTAGTAAAACAATCCAAAACATTCATAACATATATAGATGAATGTACAATTGCCTGGTTTTATTTCTGCTTTTCACTTGACGAGATGAAAATAAACCAAGACTTCCTTGCTTCTTCCTTGATTTAGCTTGTGTTTGAAACTCTGGTTTCTTTCTTTTTTCTTCTTCATAGTGGCATCACAGAGGAAGATTTGCGTGCCGCCGGGGTCTTGAACCCATCTCACCGGCGCAGGATCCTGGAGAACCTGCCCAGGATCCTGGAGAACCTGCCCAGGGTCTGGAACTAAACACGCTCAGAATCACAAAAGACTAAAGACAGCGAGGCCTCAGAGGTCCTCGTTAAAAACCTCTTCATTCACTCTGCAAATACTGTAACCGGGCCCTGTCTGCACACGTGCACGGACACGATGTACAGGGCACGTTCAGTCAACCATTACATTCCCATCTCTGTCCAGCGGTCCACTCTTTTCATGAGAGATGTAAATTCAAATTGTGACGTTAAGATGTGTCTCGTTGAATACTGTGACATGTTCAAATATTGATGATGGATTTGAGGCTACGTAGGTTTTGTGTTAAATGACATTGTGTAAAGCGCACTCCCTCACTTTTAATGCGTTCATTCATGGCTGATGTTTACCATTGGTATGGATCGCGTCCTGGATGTACTTTCCATTATACTGTCATTGCTTTGAGTGCTGAGCTTGTAAAAAAAGGCCTTTGATTACT
>OOFB01017249.1:0-11784 GCA_900323305.1 Trachyrincus murrayi | reverse complement strand
TGTGTGTGTGTATGTGTGTGTGGTTATATATGTATGTGTATGTGTGTGCAGTTATATGTGTATGTGCGGTTATGTGTGTGCGTACATGAGTATGTGAGGGACATGGTCTGTGTGTGTGTGTGTGTGTGTGTGTGTGTGTGTGTGTGTGTGTTGCATACAGAGGTCTTGAATTCTCAGGTGGAGCAGAGGGAGGAGAAGGCCTCCAAGATGAAACAGCTGCTAGTGAAAACCAAGAAGGATTTAGCCGAAGCTAAGAAACAGGTTTGCATTGAGGTTTTTGACTCAAGTCAATTGTATTTGTACAGCCTTTAATCACAGTTACAGTCTGAAAGGGCTTCTGTTGGCAGTCCTAATGCATTTGCTTTTACTGTGTACTGTTTTTACTGCGTTTAACAGTATCGCCATATACATTTAAATATTGTAATGTAACCACGCATGAATGCGTAATGTTGCACCCTTGCCAGGTACAATCATTTTGTGACTGTGTGTGTGTGTATACGTGTGTGTTTCATAGAATGCATCCTCCATGATGCTGGAGGCATCACTAAAAGGACAGCTGGAGACCAACCAGCAGCACCTAGAGAGCTATAAGGTAAGTCACCCTTTTTTCTTAGTTTCCATTCACATGGCTCTTTAACTCTGCTTTTTCTGATCTTTCAGGAGGTTATGTTATGTTTACTTACTTTTGGTTTTTAAAATGTGTGAATTGTCACTGATGTAGGGCTGATGGGCGTGTACAATAGGTTATAATCACTTTATAGTTATAGTTTCTAGTTATATTTTATGTACATTTCTGTGTAAATATGTACATATTTTTCAATATTTCACATTTTTCTATTTTCTATTTCTACTGTTATGTTTATATCTTTGTGCAGAGCATCTGTGACCGTAGCAATTTCCCTCAGGATTAATTAAGTACTCCTGAATCTAATCCATCAAAGTAAATATGGCGTCTCCTTTGAGAGCTTGAACAAGTAGCATGAACACAATGCTAGTAACAAGACACACTTCAAAAAACACACAACATGCTTACAATAAGGGTCCCTGTGTAACGTGGTGTTGTCTTTAGATCAAGGTGAGTGAGTTGATGGCAGAATGCCACCACCTGCAGGAACATGTGAGGTGTGCAACAGAGCAGCATCAGAGGACAGCCAGCTCTCTGCAACAACGCATTACCAGTCTCCAGCAGGAGTGTGAAATGTCTAAGGTATGTGTACTACACACACACACACACACACACACACACACACACACACACACACACACACACACACACACACACACACACACACATATATTAGGGGTGAAATGGCGCTAACTACAGACAGTTGGACGTAGAGCTGCAGAGAGCTGCCTTACTGCTCATTTCATTATGGCAGACTGGGAGGCAAAAGGCCCAGTCTAGACTAATCTTCCTTTGTTGAAGTTGTGTTTTAAATGACTATTTTATATTTGATGTTATAAAGCAGGCCCTAGTGTTGTGTTTATGTGTCCATGCGCTGCTGGAGGCCAAGCTATCCATGTTGTTTACTGTTATAACAATACATGGAAATTTGAAATACAAATGAAATATGTTCAGGCATTTATTTTGATGTATCGTAACCGTACCAAACCACCATACCGCATCGTACCGTGACTTTTGTGAACCTTTTCACCCCTAATATAATCCTGCAATCCTACTATAATCCTATCCTACCTTAACTCCCTGTGTGAGAGGCTTGTTTGTGCACGGTCGTATTGACACAGGACAATCCATCAACTATACTATTACCGGAGTGCACTTTCTCTCCATCACTCCTACATCCACCCCCCTATACTGTTTGTTACCTTTTCTGTTCCTCCTGTGTCACTGGCGCAAATCTAATTTTCAGACGAGTTATCACCCAGCACTCCTGCCCTTACCTCCTATAATCCCCCATCTTGTCGGTCAACATGTCTCATTATTTTCAATTAATCATAGACTGGACTTTTTACCATTGTATTTATATCTTACATTTGAATGATTTTAGATCATCCAGACCTACCTATTATTATGATACAAGTGCAACCTAAAAATAAGTGAATAAATGTAAACACTACGGGGTTAGATCTAGCAGCAATTAAGAAGCTTACTTCAGAGCAGAGCTTGGCACAACAGGAACTACACTGGCACATTGCAAACCATTACTTAAGGGCACCAGAATCTTTCTTGGAGTCAGCATGGGCTTGTCCTATAGTAATGGAAATAGTGAATTTAGGACTGCTTTAAGCCGGAGTTTATTGATCAGTTTCAAATTCAAGTGTTCTATTCTAGTGGATCTAAATGATTTGAATTTGTTTAGGAAACACTTCAGATAATTCACTTATTAGGGTTTCCACCAGACATTTCCCTGGCGACAGAACATTTCCGCTTCTCTCTGGAAATGTATTTGAATGAGAACCTTGTTTGTGTGTGTGTGTGTTTGCAGGCGGAGCTAGTGTCGACAACAGGGGACTTTGAGAGTTATAAAGTGCGTGTCCACAATGTCCTCAAACAGCAGAAGAACAAGGCAACTTTGCAGAGTGACAGTGAACCTGTCAAATTGGAAAGGTAAGGACCGCAGGGATTTCAAAGTGAGATGAAACAGTTTAGGGAGCCTGTAAGCATTGCTAGAGAAATGGAGTGGAGTGCATAGCTTTTATGAGGGGCAATAAAATCACATAACATTTTAAAAAGCGTCGTTGACGCACGTATTTAGTCAAATTTGTGATTCCGCTATATTTTACACTCCTATTGAGACGGTACATATCCAAAACAAAAATTCACCAAACAAAAACACACAGTTTTGACTATAATGGGGGATATCCTAATTGTTCCTGTGGTTTTGTAGAGAGCAGCTTTCCTCTCAGATGGAGCAGCTTCGGGCGCGTCTAACCGAGAGCCAGCGGAGCCTGCAGAGCAGCGTGGCCGAGCTGCAGCAGCTCCAGAACGAACACGACATGCTGCTGGAGCGCCACAACAAAATGCTCCAGGAGACCGTCGCCAAGGAGGCAGAGCTCCGCGAGCGGTGAGGTGGACTGGGGAGCCGACGCACACGAAATGACGTCCCAAGTCACGGGTTTTCACACTTGAATGCATTTGACTCGTGCTCACAACTGGGAGAAGTTTCATCACAGACATGCCACTTCCAAGCAACATTTAGAAATGGCTTGAACATGAGTGAATAATAATCACGTTTTCTATGCGTTGGGGGGTGGTCGGGTGGCCACCTACGTAGGCAACAACGCATATTTTTTATGTTGTACCTATTATGCTAATTGTGATAAAATAAAAATAACTAAATAAAAATCTCCTCTTTCAGGCTTCTTTCGGTGCAGTCAGAGAACATGTCTTTGCGTACTGAACAAGCCCAGACGCAAGCAGAGCTGCAGTCCCGGGCAGAGGACCAGAGACAGGCCTTCCGAGAGCAGATGAGGCACCTCCAGGATGAGCACCGGTCCACCGTGGAGACTCTGCAGGGCCAACTGTGCCGAGTGGAAGAGCAGCTCTTCGCCTCACAGAGCCAGAGTGGTAAGAAGCAGACGTTGCGTTGTTGTTTCGTATTGGCAATAACCGTGCATTATGTTTAACCATACAACAGTCTAATAATGACACACTGGGATTAAATCAGGTCATTATTTCAATTGATTGCAGATGTATTGTAAATTATCTTTATAGATTGACTGTTTATTTCAATACAGTAGTATCGTGTACAGTATTTGGTTGGAGTTAGTTGAACTAACATGGGCCTACGACAACTTGCCTTTACCGATCTATAAATGTATTATGACTATTGCTTTGAGGATTTGTACTGTAACAGAATTGCTCTTCTTGTGTTGATGCTTTTCTCTCCTAGAAATCAATAATCGGGGTGGTTATTATGGATACGATGGAGCAGGGTAGTCGCTGGTTTTTTGTCTCATCCGTTGTTGTTGTTTGTCTTGACTGTGGGGAAAATGCAATAAAATAACTGACAGGCAGATGGAGTTGGCGTCCTGGCGTCCTGAAGAAACGGGACTTGCATGAGAGCATTTAAAAGTCATGAAGAGGAATGTGCTTGAGGGAGGGCGACACCCTAAGGTCTTTCATCAGCTCCCACACAGCTACCGTCTGGAGCTCATCGGAGCAGAACCCATGTACAGCCACACAGAGTTCTCTGTAGAATTACCAACGTGGGTCATGGTGTTCAGTCTGGCGTTCAGTCTAGACACAATCAGTCTAGCATTCCCATGCCTTGCTGTATGGCACAGCACTTTTGTTCACGATGAAAAGTGCTATATAATGTGACATGTATTACTATTATAGTAATACATATATATTATACTCATTAGTGGAACACTGTTCATAGATACAAACTCAATTATTACTGATCTATTTTCAACAACTCAGTTGTTTCTGCTTTGTTTTATTCTACCATATGTTGTACTCCTAACCACCCCTGTAAGGAGGGGTCCTCCTCAAGGTTTCTTCTGTTGGATTTGGGGACTTTGTCATGGGCCTTGACACACTTGTACTGTACACTGCCGTTATCTGGATACTGGGAAACCAAGAGTACTAGATTGTAACGTTTGGCTGATCTTTAGTGCATCAGTCAGCTGCGTCTATTTCCTTCCAGTCTCCCTCACACACCGCAAATGCAAGTCCTCTGTGTCTACTCCCCGTCTCTCCTTCTTTGCACATTTAGATTACAAGTATTTAGTGCCCCTAAATCAAGCTATTGGTTACTACAGAAATAATCTATAAACGTCTGACCCATTAACTACTGATCAACTGATCAACTGACAAGAGTTGTTCCCATTCCTTCCTCTCAGGTTCTCCGTCTGTTCAGTCCAGCCGGAGGCCCCGAATGTCTGACCTTCAGCGCAGAAACCCTGACCTGGGTCAAGGTGGGCCTGGGAGTATCGACCTCCAGACCACAGCCCGGGAGGAGGGCGAGGGCATGGAAACCACCGAGATGGAGAACGCCCTCCCGCCACACACTCCTCTGCCTTCTTTAGAGCAGCTGCTCGGCTCCCCGGACCCAAAACAAGGTTTGTTTTTTGTTTTAGGTCTGTGAATAATCATGAGAATCATGATTCATATCAACTGAATAAAATAACATTCTCATGCATATTGACTTTTAACTATATGTTCTAGTTACTGTTGTTTTACACTTTTATTTTTTGCCGCCAGAACCATTTGTGTGGACAGTGGAGCCGACCAAACAAGAGTTGAGCCAACAGCTGACCACAGCAGCACGCAGCATGGAGCATATGAACGGCCTTCTGCACGAAACGGAAGCCACCAATGCAGTCCTCATGGAGCAAGTTACAGTACGTAGCCTAAACACAAACACTCAGACACAAAATCTATTCACGTCCATTGGAATTTATTGAAAACATTTTTATTTTTTACGCCCATTTGATTCTACAGATCAAAGACATAATGTTTCATACCCAAGTGCTTACTTAGAGTGGTCGATATGCCCCAACGGTAATATCAAACAATTTAACATTGTTTATTGTCCCTTCTTTGTCCAAAAGAAAGTAGAATTTATAGTCCTTTATCTTGAGGGGAATGAACGAGGGTGACTCGTCCCTGTGGGCGTGGCAGGCCACCTGGGACAGCCGGACGGTGGTGCGAGGACCTCGGTGGGCTCCCAGCGGGGACTGGGTTTCAACTGTCACCATCTGGCCTCCTTTGTGTAAAATCACCCGACTCACAGAACGACGACAGAACAGGACGCCAACTCCGAGGATGACCACTCCGATCGCCAGGCATCCTCCTGTGAATCCGTATCTCCAAGCACTCGTTCCTAAATTGATGTCGAAGCTCCAAAACCCAACCGTGCCGGTGGTGGATACCTTTCGTTGTTCTTTCACAGAGCTGTCGTCTCTCAGACCGGTGTAAGCGAAATGTGCCAGGTACGTCCAGAAGAGTGTCTGGGCGCCGCAGAAGGTCGCCAAGAGGCGAACGAAGCGAGTTCGGTCGTGCTGGAACAGAACCACATCTCGCGAGATCTGCGTGGACGTGCCGTAGCGGCGACCAGGGCCGACTGACCCACTGCTGTCCTGTGGACCGGACAGTCCGGACAGTCCATGTGGCACCTCTCTCCCAACCAGGCGTTTACTTGTACCGTAGACGCGCTCCGTGCGTTGTTTTGACAGACTCTGTGGCGACGACGGCAACGTACTACACGGACTGTCTCTCGGTGCTTTAGCGACAGTTTGTTGAATACTCAGCAGTCGAGTCCGTACTCTGACCCACTGGTCCGCCTTCCACAATAAACGACAGAGTCCCATCCTTCGCTTGGGGTCATGTGAACAGAGGTGGCTTCGTAATTCACGATTGCGAGCTCATCGAATGTCGGACTATTTCCTGACACTTTGTGCACAGGGCGCCGCCATGTTTGATTTACACTACAGGTACCGCGATGGTCCAAAACACCAACAGTACGCGGTTGATGTTATTACACATGTTTTTAAACTGCGACCTACAAGTATATGTTTAATTATATATATATATATATGTCTGTCTGTGTATATCTATATATCTATATCGGGGAATACGTTATTTAATTATTTTACTGTTACAGCCAATACATGTAAATGTTGCACCTTAATTGTTGAGAATACTATTGTAAAAAGGCTCTCGGAGTGACTTACTTCTATACGGCAGGACATCTAAAATCACATCTAAATCACAGTTGTCTTTTTATACAGCGGAAAACTAATGTGTGTGTGTCTGTTGCTCCCTAGCTGCTGAAGAGCGAACTGCGGCGCCTGGAGCGAAACCAGGAGAGAGAGAAGAGCGTGTCCAACATGGAGTACCTGAAGAACGTCTTGCTGCAGTTCATCTTCTTGAACTCCGGGACTGAGCGCCAGGCCCTGCTGCCGGTCATCCACACCATGCTGCAGCTCAGCCCCGAAGAGAAGAGCCGGCTGGCAGCCATAGCACAGGGTACGCTTCTTTTACCCGTTCATGTCCGATGCCATTCTGTCTCTGCGTGTTGATTTCCTCTGCTATTTCCTCTCGTCTCGTCTGTTTCGGCAGGTGAGCAGGACGTCTCGGGGTCCCGGGGAGCAGGATGGTCTTCGTATCTCCACAGCTGGTCTGGAATCAGATAGATGATATTCAACACACTTCAGCACAAACACAAGAGTGTGTGAAGTACGTCGCCAGGAATATACTAGCAGAGATTCTGAGAAAACGTCCAGGTGACAATGTTAATGTCCAGTTGGTGACAACATGCATGTAAAACTATCTTTTTAATAAAAGTTAATGACGACCAAAATGAAGGCATTGCAAAAGGAATCAATGAAATTGACTTTTTACATATGTGTTTTTTCTATAAGCGGCAACTCGTCTCAAGGCCAGCTGGCATTAATGCTTAGGAATCCTAATAATATATATTTTATTAAGTCATCGCTGTATGTGAGTCCGAGACCAATATAACATCACATAACCCATAATATAATTTAGTTTGATAAAGATGTCTAATGAATTTTAAACCAAAGGTTGAAGTGATGGGCATGTATGCTTTTTGAGGCATTCTGTTATGTGAACTGTATTTGTGTTATTTAAGTGTTTTATATGTGTGGCAATATAGTAATAAAAATGATATTATATATTTTTGGTTGTGGGTCCAGTATTGTCAAGTAATGTTAAAAGATTGTTTCATTTTGGAAGATTCATGGCTGTAAACATAAAATAAATAGTCACGTGTGGTCATTATTACACAAATTGTTACTTTTTATTAATTAGTAAACTGTAATTGTGTTTGTTTTTTTGTTTTAAATATTTTCTTTATTTCTCGAACTTTCTCGTATTTGTTTATGCTTCGCCACTAGGGGTCGCCCTAGGCTATAGATTCCTCTATTATTTTTGTGTGTGAAAGTTTCATGTATAGGCCTACAAAGAACAGGAAACACTAAATAAATATGGTAACATCACACATTCATGTTTAGAACTCATTGCAAAAACGTTTACAACTCATTTACAACACAAGGGCAGCGCCACTATTTTAAAGTTATTCCTGCAAAAAGCTTTTAATGTACTCTTGTTTATATGAATCTTGGAAATACTCACAAGAAAAGTGCCTTTTTAGATAATTTGTTAACATGCTGACATTCAAAGCCGCTCACTGAAGCCTTATTCAACAGAAAGCTCACAGTCAGCTTTTTATCATTTCTGTTTCTCTATTGGACGAAACCCCGCTGTACCTGTACCTGTCCTGAGGGGAAGGGAGGAGCAACACAACTCTGAGGTATGCTGACAGGGAGCCACGCCTGTGTCTGTGTGTGTGTGTGTGTGTGTGTCCGACCTCTGGCTTTGTGCCCTGGAGGTGTGCTGGAGTATGATGTGAGGTGGAGATAGCGAGAGGTATGCCAGAACAGTGGCTGCCATTGTAAGGGAGAACCGTCTCCTGCTCTAGACTTGGTTGGTCAAGAAACTGTCTTGCCCATCAAGTGTTTCTCTACACGGCAAACTTTGGATCACCAACAGTGACAGAAGTATTCTTACCAAGAGACAAAAAGAACGGAAGCGGGGAAGACGGGAAGAAAGGGTGTGTCGGCAAAAGTAGGGAGAGATGAACGCTCTTAAGTTGAAGGAACTGTCTAACTCACATCTCTACAGACGCAGACAGGAGAGGCCGGACAGTGATGGCAGTCTGTCTAGACACAGCCTTAGGTAAGATCACCTCTGTCTCTCATATATATATATATATATATATATAGAGAGAGAGAGAGAGTGTATGGATTTCAATTCAAGTTAATGGAATAGCACACGTGTGTGTGTGTGTGTGTGTGTGTGTGTGTGTGTTTCATGGGGATGTGTGCATGCATGTCAGTGATTACATGGATGTTGCAATGTGAGGAATGCAGAAAGAGACCGTCTCCTCTTTAGAGTCATAAAACAAAGATAGACATGCATGCTCAGAAAACAGACCGCATCTTTCTCCAAGAGGCACTAATCATATGCACAGTGTTTTATTCTACACACACACACACACACACACACACACACACAGCCTGTGCTTCTATTATTTTTTTTTTTACTTTTAACAATTACACAACAATTTAACAATTACACAACAATTTAACAATTACACAAATTAAGACTCTTGTACATGTTGAAAGGAAAGTGTGTGTGTGTGTGTGTGTGTGTGTGTGTGTGTGTGTGTGTGTGCATGTGCACGTGTCTGTGCGTGTGCATGTGTGTGTGTGCTCAGTGCTCAGACAACATGTTTTGGGCTCCAGCAGCCCTTATGTTACCATAGTTACTGTTGACACAGCATGGATGTTCGAGAGGGGTTAGTTTGTTGCCGTTGGTTGTCTAGCACCGACTGAGAATACATTGGAGTTTGCTTCAAGGAAGTAAAACTAGAAATGAAACATGAAATAAGAATTATAGTATAACAAGCAACACTATAGCGTAATAAAGGGGGCAGCATACTTTTTTTTTTTAATGCTAACCTGAATGAGACCATTGAAAAAGCATTGCTTTATATATGTATAAATCATTTTTTGATAAGAATTAAATCATAGGGATATGACACTGAAATCTGCAACTAATTGAATGACATTCTTAAAAAAGTTAATAACATTCTTAAAATTATTATTATTATTTTATTGGTAAATAGAGTTTAGCCTAGAATATGAATCCCTCTATAGCTTCCATAGCTATAGGCTACTTGCTGTGCAAATGACTTTACTTTGCTTCTTCAGACCCACACATCAAAAGTACAACACAGTTAGCATTTATACCTGGTGTCTCAAACCCAAAGCCTTATAGACTGATAACATTTCTAAAAACAATATTGTGGTACTCAATAGTTGGTAATTCAAAACAAAGCGTTTTCCATAACTTTTTAGTAAGGACTGCAGTGTTCTACTCTGGTTTCATTCAACCTATCATTTTTAGTAGACAGAATTGAGGACATTAACAGTGACTCTCCTTTCCACATATTAACTGACACAAACAAACAAAAGTAGATTATAATGCAAACTAAATAACTAAAATAACTATTGTCTCTATTTATGCTTTCAACAGACCAAGACTCTTTTTTTTATTCTCGCCCCTGCTTTCAACATACTATTATCTGAAGGCGTGTGTTTCCTGTTTTGCCCCCGCCCTTGCCCCATGTCATTCAACTAAACTTCCTCAGGTTTTGTGATTAGATTTCTTTTTTGCTTAGGATCTCAGAAAGAATCTGATAAGCACCTTGTATGAGATCACAGCTGCTGTGGGTGTGTATATAAGACATACTTCCAAAATCATAACATCAAAACACACTGGCCAGAAATAACCAGTCTGAAAATTTATCTTTTAAAAACCAACATTTGACAATATACAGACACATTACATGAACATATGCCTATTTCATTGTGTATGTTCGTCATTTGTCTGAATATGTCACGTGTTTGTGATTGTGCTGCACTCAGGTCAAATGAGGTGCCTAACCTCAATGAGACTTCCTGAATAAATAAAGGTTCAATAAAGAAATAACATTATCATGGATACTAGAGGCCAAAATAATTATGACCTTGCTGTTCATGCGGTTTTTTGGAGTGGGGTCGTCACAAATGTATTTGCTGAAAAGAATCCTCAACTCTTGGCTTTATAATTTTGCTTCCTTATTTTCTGTTTTGTGTTGCTTGTAGTTGACTTGTAGATGTGTCAGGCTTTAAGAGGGTGTTCACAATGTGTGTGTTGAGCTTTCCCTGAGTTTCTCACACAATGCAGCTCAGCACAGCACAGAAAACAGCAGCTGACAGCGCCTAGTTTGGTAGTTTGGAGTTGAGACTACACTGCCGTCTATTTGTGGAATGGCCATACAGGAAGCAACACACACACACACACACACACACAGGAATATAATAGTGTTTTAGACTTTAATAAATACTAAGCTTCAGTGTCTCTAATTGTTCACCTCCAAAGTCAACATGTAGCAGCGCTATGACATCAGCTAGCTTACTGCCTTGCAGAGAATGAAAGTAAATTTGACTTGTTGCTTCAGATAGCTTTCCTAATCCTCATTTGCATGACTCAACCATTATGTTTTATTATCCAAACGTTTTGAAATAAAGCAACATGAAAATTAAGAGAAACACAAGCTGTCACTTAATCAGTCCCCATTATACACTGGTATCGCTCTTTATTCATAAGCACAACATTTCCATATGAACATTTCTAAATGACATAATATCATTTACATTTATTCGTTTAGCAGACGATTTTATCCAACGTGACTTACAGGTGAGGCTGTGAGGCATCAAAACACACAATCATGAATTACTCATGGTCAAGTTGTAGGTCTTGGACTTTTGACCAATTTGAATGAGTCCCCACCTTTGCAAGTGTGTGTGTGTGTGTGTGTGTGTGTGTGTGTGTGTGTGTGCGAGCGCGTGTGTTTGGCATGGGGGACCCTCTGGCGTCAGGTCTGAGTAACCTACCTAAGAATAGCTGGTGAGTGTGACACAAGGTGGGGGGGGGAGTGAGGAGATCAGGGAGAGAGGTGTGTCTGAGTGTGAGAGAGGTGTGTCTGAGTGTGAGAGAGGTGTGTCTGAGTGTGAGAGAGGCGTGTCTGAGTGTGAGAGAGGCATGTCTGAGTGTGAGAGAGGTGTGTCTGAGTGTGAGAGAGGCGTGTCTGAGTGTGAGAGAGGCGTGTCTGAGTGTGAGAGAGGGGTGTCTGAGTGTGAGAGAGGTGTGTCTGAGTGTGAGAGAGGGGTGGGTAGAGACTAAAACAGAGAGAGTGAGGGGATACAGCAGAGTCTGGATGCATGCCTGCTAGAGGAAAGGGTGGG
>OOFB01017248.1:4435-38093 GCA_900323305.1 Trachyrincus murrayi | reverse complement strand
CCTGTTGACGCATGACTGTGTGGCTACACACAGCTCCAACGCCTCTTCAAGTTCGCAGACGACACCACCATCCTGGGTCTCATCTCCAACAACGATGAGACCGCCTACAGAGAGGAGGTCAGTGACTTGGCAACATGGTGCCAGGACAACAACCTCTCTCTCAACGTCTGCAAGACCAAGGAGATGATGTGGACTTCAGGAAGCAGCAGGGGGGGGTCACGCCCCCATAGACATCGATGGAGCTGAAGTGGAGAGAGTCTCCTGCTTCAAGTTCCTCGGTGTGTTCATCAAAGACGACCTCACCTGGTCCAAGCAAGCAGACTCAGTGGTGAAAACTGCCCAAAAGCGCCTATTCTTCCTGAGGAGACTCAAGAAGTTTGGCATGTCTGCCAAAGCCCTGACTAACCTTTACAAGTGCACCAATGAGAGCATCCTCTCTGGCTGCATCACCGCCTGGTACGGCAACTGCACCGCTGCTGACCGTAAGGCCCTCCAGAGGGTGATGAAGACAGCGGAGCGCATCATCGGTTGCCATCTACCCTCCGTGCAAGGCATCTACCACACATGATGCCTTAGGAAAGCACGGAAAATCAGCCACCCAGGCTTTGGACTATTCACATTGCTGCCGTCTGGTAGACATTTCCGGAGCATTCGGGCACGGACTACCAGACTCACAAACAGTTTTTTCCCACAAGCCATCAGGCTTCTCAACCAGTAACACTACCTATTGATCACTGGAAAATTATGCCCTGGTGACTTTACCTAATTTTATGTACATATCTATCTGCACTCCTCCACTTTATACTTTATACTTTTATACGTATAATGCTAGTGTTTATTTATCTTATTATGTATATTTTTCTTAACTTTTTAAAACATTTTTATATTCATTTTTTTGCCCTTATTCTGTGATGTTCTACGTATTGTGAGCTTGCCATGTCACAAGAATTTCACTGCCTAGAAATGACCCTGTGTTGTACTGTGCAAGTAATCAATAAAACACTTTGACTTTGAGATATAAACAGCCACCCATGTTTGGGCCAGAAGGATGGAATAGCAGAATATACATGTGAGGGCAGGGCACCGATTTCTTAATCCCTCCAAGTGCTTAAGCCCTAAAGGTCATGTCAAGGATGTAGTGAAAAACAAAGCAAGGAGTTTCAAACACTGATGTGTGAGGGGGTGTCATTCCCACATATGTATTATCAGAACATAACACCTCTATCAACTGGGGGATAGTTACTACTTGCATAATACAATATTTGGATAGAGTAGGTCTCAAAATTTTGAGATCTAGCTTTGTTTTATTACATGATGTTAGTATTCCTTGTTTGTTACATACAATTTATTTGGTATACGTATGTAAGAGCAAAGCCTCTCGCCACATATTCAATATACAAATTAAATAACCTAAAAAATACTTGAATCGACAAATAGCAGGATCTATCATGTAAAATATGCGCTGAAGTTTGTCAAATTAAATGATGCCTCCTAGTGTCAAAACAGGGGAGTTCATTCAGAATAGTCTGAACTGGTACTACAAAAAGATGGCCCCAACTATTGTCCTAACAAGTGACGAGACACATATGTTCACTGTCCAATAACAACAGAACAGTATGGGTCTAAACTTAAAGAAAGTTGGGTGACATAGGTTCTTTGTAATGTTTAGTCATTTAGCAGACGCTCTTATCCAAGGTGACTTAGTGAATTATTTGAGATAGGTCATTAATGAGCAGGTAGTTAGGCATCTTGCTCAGGGATGCCTACAAGTAAACTATGTTTGAATCCATAACCTTTCAGCTAGGAGTCAAACACCCTATAAACACCCCACCCAAAGTCAAGACAAGGAGGCACAACAGGGGAAGCTCAAACATGTATTTATTTTTTAAAACAAGTCAGTAAAGAAGTACAGACAGTTCACTTTTCTTTTTGTTTGCAAAACCAAGTAATAAAACAAAAGGATAGGCACAAACTTAAGATGTATCTTTTAATATTGAGGCAAAGTTTAGTTATTCTTTTTTTTAACTGTATAGAAAGAACAATAGTGAGATTACGTTTGATGTCATTTGTCTTCAAATCCAGAGGCTGTTAAATAAAAGCTTCATACGAGGCACTCATTTGCCAAGCACTAATTTACCAGGCACCAATTCTGAACAATCTCTGAAAAGCACAGTGCTTAATTTATATCATTTTAGAACATTTGTAGTACAAAGCAGGTAACAATCAACAATTTTCACGAAATTTTACAACCGGAGCAACTGATGATTCTACTTGAGGCCGCCTGGTTAAACTAGGCCGTCGTACGGGCTGTGAGGAAATAAGCTGGCCCCTAGCGTTATACAGCAGGATTAATTCATAACACCCACATTCTGTCACCAACGTGACTCATACTAATGACAAGATGAACCCTACAAGCTACACAGTGGTGTGACGAAAACCGACAGCACAATTATATCGCAATAAAGAAAATAGTCCAAAAACAAAGAAGCTGCGTAATGCTTTTCATGAGGAAAACAAACCCAACAAAATTTTCAAAAAATATCGATATAAATAACGACACCGGCACCTAGTTTTATTCCCTCCAAAATGTAAAATAATAAAAAAGCAATGGAACTTACATTGTACTAGATAGTGTCATATATTTGAGGACCCTTAAAGGGTTTTGGCTTCACATCACCCAGTGAGAAGTGGAGAGGTTGTGAGCAACAGTTATAAAGTAAACATTGAAGCTGTGCTACTCTACTCTGATGATTTAATAGTAGATGTTATTTCAACGCAAACTTCAGTCGTAGTGTTGTTTTTTTCTTAAAGTAGTATGAACGGAATTAGGTACCAATATTCTACAAGCACATTTTCAGCCTTAGCAGGGGGGATTACACTGTACATTGTATGGACATTGACAAGAAGAACATAATTCACTGGTTGTGTAATTAGTACAATTTGCCCATGGTGCTTACAATGTCTGAAGGCATGGGCATTATGGGCTAGTTCCTATAGTATGTTTTTGTGCATTGTGGTGGCCATTAGAAGCATCAAAGCTCTTACTATTCTATCTTGAACCAACTGCAATATCCATGTGGATTTTAAGTGAAATTTAAGGAAAATCAAGGTAGATATTCGCTCCTCTCTTTAGCTACTCAAATGCTCCTTTACATTGGTGTGCTGTTAGACAGCCGTGATAGAAGAGCTTATTCTGCAACTCGAGCTCCGATACGTTGATCAATTCACAAGTAAAATGTCTTGCATGTTTACAAATTACCACTCATTTGCCTTTCATCACTGAGCCATTTCCATAGAGGGTCTGCAATAGATGATATAATCGTAATTTTTATCTAGTATAAAAGCATCCAATTAGTAGAGAATGGTGGTTTCAATTTAAGGCACTTAGAGAATTGCAGTTTAGTCATATCATTGAGTTAATAACAATATTCATATTGAGAAAAATAAAAAACAAAAACACAGGGTTGGCAGGTTAATTGGTTTACTTGAATTAAATTGTGGCTAATCAAGAAAAGGTGTGGGTGACAGATTGTTTTGCGGTTTCCTATTTAGTGAGTATATTTAACGAGTGTTAGGCTCAAAGCATATTTTTCCATTCAGGAAGGATTATGTTGTAACACTGAGTGATGTATTTAAGGCCCAGGCAGTCCTCCTTCCTGCATGGTGGCCGGTGGGTTGGGGTCCTTGTGGAAGGGCGTCTCTTTGTAAATGAACCAGCAGTTACCTGCCCACAGAATCAGGTTCAAAAAGCCAAAAATCTAAACACAGAAAGAAAAATGAAAAAATGGTCATCAATAAGCAAACAATTATAATCAAAGATGTTTTTTGCCTTTGAGTAGTAAATAAAGCAAATGTATCTGTCAAAGGCTCTGTATCGACTTGTATCTGTCATTAAATGGTAGCATTCAAGGGTCCCAAGAGTTGCTCTGTGGTGATAACTATGCTATACAAAAACATGCACTGTCTGCAACCAATCAGCCTTGACTCATCATTCAAATAGCCAATCAAGTTGGAGCATGTCAAAATGTGTCACAATACCTGTGTTCCTATGTTCAACTTGAAGGGGAAGTCCATCTTTCTTAAAAAAAAAAGTTGTATATACTAGGGATGTCCTGATCGATTGACCACCGATCATTATCGGCCGATATACGACCTAAACACGTGATCGGCCAATTTGCCGATTACAGGAGTCGATCACGTGACTCAAAAACGATTGTGCCCCGACTCTCAATAAAGGTAGGCTACACTTAACTTACATAGCCAGTTTCATTGATCTCGGTTATAGGATGCAATAACCAACCTGCATCTCACTGGAGAATGGGCTTTACTCTCCCTGTGTTTTTTCTTTTTTAGGTTTGTGCAAAAAAAAGAGTAGTCCTACACTTGTCATTATTCACACCCCCCAATAGTTGAAACTATTGAAGTATCAATAACCTCATAGGACAAGGCTGCTCCCCGCTAATTCCTCCTGCTTTATGTGAAACTAACTGGCTGCTCCGCTGCTTTAATGGAAGATGAGCGAGAGTGATTTCCAAAATAATTATGTCTCTAAACAGCATAACCCAAGCGTTACGTAGCCAAACGATTGCAGCCGCAGTACTTACATGTCAACATAGTTCCTACAATGTGAAGCAAAACAAGGGTTTCTTGAAACCTAGACTTTATAACAGCACAACCGGCACAACCGGGCTGAGCTCGTGAGTGAAGCCGTTGACAGCGTTCCTTTCATGGCCACGGATTTCACAAAGAGTCGGTGTGCAGGCTATATTAATCTATGTGAAACTGTATACACTTCCTTTGCATACTGGTTATTTATGTTGTTTAATATTTTAATTGTCGTTTTGGCTCAGTTTATTCGTTCCAATGACGGGTTCATCAACTTGTTTCCGTGTGTGGAAAACTCCTTAAATAAATCCCAATCAATAATTAATGAAAAGTATATGCTACCGTTGATTAACAGTTGCAAGTGCTGGAATTGTCAAACTGAATGACATTTGTGAGCTTTTTTGTAAAAAATAAAAAATAAGGATTCTATATCTTCTGTCGCAGCAGCGGGTCTTTTAACATCTTTCTAATCATCGTTTTAATGTCTTATGTCACCATAAGCTATCGCCGACTTGATTGACTACACGTTGACATAACACATGAGACCTGCAGCCTTTAAAAGTGATAGCCCATGCGCAACACGGTAATAAGTCTACGCCACATCACAGAAGGCAAAAAGTTAAAATATGTCCATGTTATTAAAAAACCATTAAGGAAAAGCTTGGATGCAGGCAAGCTTTCTTTATGCATTGCATTCAAAATCTAGCATTTGTACCTCCCACTTTTACCTCGTAACAGACCTGAAGACTTCAAAAAATGCTCAAGGAGAATTTAGGAAGAGCGACTCCCATAGCGATAATATGGTTGTTTTATTTGATCAATAAACAGTGGCAGCAGAAACGCATATTTAGCCGATTTAATTTCTCTATCTGCCCACGCACGCACGCACACGCACGCACGCACACACACACACACACGCGCACACACGCGCACACACACGCACGTCCTGTGGCAGGCAAAAATAGGGGATCAGACACTATATAACAGAGAGAAAGATGAAGCGATTTAAACAGTTGTTCGGTTTGCAAACTCAACCTGCAATGCACTGCAGTAATATATGCGTGGTTATGTGGTTTGTTTCACTTAACACTTAAAGTGTTCAACTTTCTATATAATCTGTGTAATTAGATGTTTTATACCTACTTCTGCCTATATGTAGGTGGCATACTACGTGACAGTTTTGGTGTGAATTTGGGATAAGTTGTCCCACCCAATATTTAAATTCAACCCACATTCTTGTTCCCTTACAATCTTCAAAAAGCACCTGACGACAGCTCTTCTTGAAATACCTCACTTGACTATTTTTACAGTTTGGCATGTTTTGTCACAATTTTTAACTAGCACCGACTACTAAAACGAAAGTAAATGCATCCTTGCTTTGGATTACTACAGTCATGTCTGGTTAAATTAGGAATCTTGGTCGCAACTTGTGACACACTTAACACTAGAACTGCCGTGAGGGGGTAATATTGACCGCTAGTAAATATAGATTTTTTTTAGTAAAACTCTCAACCAAGTTTCAGCATCGCCCTTTCATGACTTTTCCTTAATATGTCTTGTTTACACGTGTGTTCTTAAAATTCCGAAATGGTATCGGAAAACAAGGTTACAAGCAATTTTGTGACTTTATACGCTGTAAACATGATCCCCGCTGTAGCTGAGAGGCCGCAGTTCAACTTTTATCCAGCAGGCGTCGCAAAGCTGCAGTTTTACTATAAGACTAATAATGAAATCTATAGCAGACTAAAAAATTACTAATTTGAAGCAGTTGCACTTGGACCAAAATAACTAATATTATTATAGAGTACGCTTTAAAATATTTATTTAAATTGAGTTACTACTTATTCAGTGATACAGTTATACAGTGATGTACATTAATCTCACACAGACAAACCACAATAACCCTTTGCAGACTATAGGTCTGGAATACTACATGTTTAAATAAACATATACACACATTAAACTACTGCCTTGTAGCCTACCATAATTGTAAGACCAGAATGTCTCACATCAATCACATATATGTAGGCTATGAATAAAGCAAAGTTACACATTAATATAATGTAATATATAAAAAAGCTTTGGTACTTTATTGGGTTTATTTGTAAGCAAAAATAAAACTACTATTTTTCAATACAAATTAAAACAATAAAAATGTACTATATGCGAGAACATCATCATTTTGCTCCAGATTAAAAAATGTATTTTTAAAAAAAAGTTTAAAAAAAGTAAATTGTGAATTGAATATCCAATATCTTTCTAACTTAAAAAAAACGACGTTCAAACTACATAAGCTGCTATTGAGATGTGTGACTATTTTTATACACCACCACAGCAGCGCTACGCTGCTATACATTTCACTTTCATTTTTTATGTCGGTACATTCCTGGCGGGCAGTCATTATTGTAAAACTCAAACGCATTGTAAAAGTTGCCAAACAAACCAATTTTATACAGCCTCAACAACAATGCATGACTGCACAACAGCAAAGGCGTTGACAAAAGTGAAAAAGATAGAAACTCAATATGTGGAGGTCAATGTTGATGCCAAAATCAATGTATGGGAAACACTGCTGATGCTACTCGATGCTTCATATTGTTTTTATCTATCGCCAGTGACAAGACAAATGACATTCATGTGTTCTGACGTCCACATATGAGTGTTTTGTTTCTACTCGCCAATACTACAACTTTTTATGAGACTAATAATGTGTCAAGTTGCTTTACTTATAGCCTACATATGCGAATGACACAATTAGGCTTCTATTCAAGCGGGCATTCTTGAATTGATGTATTGTTGTTTCCCTTTCTGTTGACAAATGTAGGCTACTTCATTTAAGTAGTATTCATTATACCTGTAAATTACAAGGATATGAACAGTAAAGGTAGATCACCTAGAGTTTTTTTTTATTTGTCATATGCCTGTCAAAAGCTGTCAAGAGTCAACTTCTGCAGATTCTTGCAGCAGTGCAGTACAATGTATGGGGTCACTACAACAAAAAAACAGTCAGAGCGGTCAGTGGTGCCGGCGCTTCTAGTGTTAAAGGAACGTTCCACTGATTTGATATTTTAATGGTCTCCAAGTTGC
Source organism: Trachyrincus murrayi (assembly GCA_900323305.1). Lineage (NCBI taxonomy): Eukaryota > Metazoa > Chordata > Actinopteri > Gadiformes > Macrouridae > Trachyrincus > Trachyrincus murrayi. Next base: position 30,401 of record OOFB01017248.1, on the reverse strand, counting down.
CTAACAAAAGCCTACAAATGAAAAAACAGCTTAGAAATGCATTCTGTGGATCAAAATGCGGCTATTTTCATTGCCCGGAATGTCCCGGCAAATGGCTTTTTCCCAGGACTTCTGGTTTTCAAAAAACTACAATCGCTTTCTCAGTGCCCTCCCCTACCGGCAAAATCACCCTGGCCAATCAGCTTGGAGTTTGGCTCCATGAGATTCAGCTGCCTTGTTGTTGTTAGCCTGAAGAGCTACACGAGATTTTACAATGGCTGCCAGCAATGAATAGTCTACAGATCAAATGAGGACTAACTTAAGCAAAGTCTATACATGCAGTATTACCATTACTAAACCACTAATTGTTACACTTTCAGCATCTCATTCAATGAATAAAGTAGCAATGCCTATATAGCCTACAGCCTATAGCAAGGAAGTTTCTAAATAGGTTTATGGCGATGTTTATGTATTGCAGTATTGCCGTTACTAAACTACCATTGTCAGAGTTTACTCATGTAATATTAGCGAAACCGAACCACAGCAGGCTCACGAAGATTACGGTCTGGCATATATACCGTGAAGACGAGGATTACAATGTCTGCGGCAGCTACAGAAGGTGGTACAGACCAGTCCATGATACGATACAAACCCACCGGCTGATGTGGAAGCGGGACCTGGCACAATCTCCGTTATCAACTGTTACAGACCATGGATATATTATAGTACTGTAACGCGGATAGGATTGAAGAAGGTCAGCAAATGTGTTTTAAAGCACAAGAGTCAACTGGACTCTTTCTTTTGTCTGGAGGCTTTCTTTATGATACGTGCGATGATATGGCAGGCAATTAACTAATACAATTGTGTGTTGATACAAAGCTTGTAGTTTTTTATTCATTACTTAATTATTAGGCATGCATATACTTTTATACACTGTTTTACAAAGCTCAATAGTTAGTTGTGAAATGTGATGGTAGCCGCTTTCGCAACTCAATATCCTCTACAACCAAGCATGGAACAATGAGACGGCATGATGTTATCCACATAGTCCACAGGTCGAGAAATATAAAATATGAAACTCTAAACAAAAGTAGCCGAGCTTGTATCTGCCTCTCGGAACGCTCTCTTGCCCGGAAGTTCCCGTAATGTCCGGCTCGACTCACACTAGTAAATTGACAATATTGTACAACTCGTGTCTGTAGTTTATTCAGAGCATTTTTGTTTGGTTTGTGGGTACATTTTGACAGCTTGGGACACTATGATGACACTAAAAACGTAATGGTACGCTTTGATTGTTCAACCTCACTTGTAAGGGCTTTGGAGTGTCTGCTAAACGAATACATGTGAATGTTTGGCTATATGGGTTAACAAGTAGGTGTATCACAGCTGCAGGTGTAAGTGTCCACCGAGTGTAGTGTTTGTTTAAATGTACATACCACAGAAGCATTAAGACGTCCCATGGATGGGTACTCCCCAGGGGTGCAGATGTCCTTGCAGAGGTCAACCAGGTGCTCCGGGTTGGTGGCAAACTTGATGTCTGTAAGTCCCTTGCCCCAAGCTGATGAAGACACCAGCCACAGGAAGGCAAACACTCCAGTCACTACCAGGTCCTGAGAGGAGCACAAATGACAGAGTGAATACCGTGTGCACCCACCGTGCGAGGGCTAAAACGTGCGAGGGCTAAAACATGCGAGAGTGCTGCTACCGTGCGACTACCAGACATTCGTTTGAGGGACAAGTCAACACTGGTATTATTATTATTATATTAACGAACGAATAATAACGAATCAAGCAGTTGAGAACTCTACTCTGTGTGTATGGCGATACAACACACACTTATTGTATTTAGTTTTATGTTATAGCCTGTCATAAAATTTGATTGATTCGTTTGAGAGACATATATTTGGTTTTGTTTCAGACAGACGGAACACACAATTATATCCGCGATGAAGAATTCAGTGTCCTTCACTGTCCTTTTTCAACAAGCTATTTAGTTTTGCAAGCGAATATCATCCTAAAATCGAAAATCACTGCAGTGCGCTTCTATCTATCTATCTTCATTAACCTTTTTAATTAGGCCCCACTGTCTCTCACACATCTTCAAAGTTAAACTAAAAAAGCTTTCAGAAACATTTTGTCCAATGAGTCAAACATGATCAAGTAAATTAATCAATCAAGGAAATTCACAAAGATAATAAAAAATATGGCACGACACGAACATCTTGAAAGATTAATAGATAAAGATTAACATTTACTGCTAAAATAGATCATAGACAACAGCCGTAATCACATGGATAAGGATAATCACAGGTTACTATTTTGATGAACAATCTGCCATGAAATTAAGTGGAGAATGAAACCCAAGTCCACATATCCTAGATACATCCACTACCAGTGCACATGGGGTGCATTGTTCTACAAACCCATTCATAATGTTAAGTCAACGTATTGCCACCACTGAATAGTCATAATTATTGACAATGATGTAATAAAAATGGCAGGGTTTGTCTGGTTTATTAAAACAAATTTCTATTGCACTAACCGTTAACCATTAATAACGTGCCCAAGTCCTAAAGCAACCCCCTCAGCACACTCACAACGACGGGTCCACGACTTGTCTGCCGGTACACGTTCTGGTATCCCAGGTAGAGGATCAGTGTGGCGGTGCAGTAGAGGAAACCAAACACACCGACACTCACAAAGAACTCGGCAGAGGAGGAAAAGTCACCCTGGAGGTACATTTTGTTCACTGTGCCATTGCACGATGTCAGGTCATACGAATAGGCTGCCAACCTGGCGAGAGAAGGAAGGCAGGATGGTAGAATTGTTTTAGTTGTAATGGACATGGAGGCCAATGGGCTTGATCACATCTCATATTGGTCCTATAGCAAACTAAAATAGGGGATCAGACACTATCCCCAAATAAGGTAGTATACTACCAAAAGCCATGCATGTCCCTTATGAAGAAAAGCAACTTCTACCATTTTGGCATTCATGCTAAGCATATTTAATGGACAATACGGAATGTGTTAATAAGCATGCTCTTAGGCCTAGAGTATTCAGTAAAAATGAATTAATTGGATTGGTAGGTAGACATGGATTCTTATCAATATATCAGAACCAGTATCAGCAGTTTAGAAGAATTGGTACATCCCTGTCATATTCCTTATGGATGTTGTTCCTCTCGCACTCCCTCACAATGACGGATGAGACAGGAGACAGCAGGAGTACCACACGTTACTCACCAGTATTTACTTACTTTTTTTCCGATGGATGCAAAAGAACAAAGATAAAAGCATAAATAAACTAGTCTTTGGGTCATATAGAGGAGAGCACATTTTAGCCATCATTATCAAAACATGTTTTTCCTTTTATCCATCCTACAGATATGACTGTCTCAAGGAACAGTTCAACATTAAATTAATATTGTAGCACAAGACCAGTTAGCTTGTGCAGCAGCTTCCAACTAATGGAAGAGAACAGGCTTCACTTATATTACGGCTAAAAGTGCATGGAATTATGATTAAAAATGTCTGTTCTATTCTTGCAAGAAATCCTAATCAAAAAGCCTTTTGAAAGCTGCACTGTCATTGAATCCAACACGATTACATACTTACATAATCCAAACAGGCCTAATGCATTATGGCAGAGAAGACTTCCTGTGTGGTAAGCATCTTGTGTATATTGTGTCTGTATCTGACAAAATCGAATCAAATGCTTCCCTAGCATAGACTGTTGGACTAATACAGTTTATAATGTGACCACCAGCACACCAAAAGGATTAGCTAAAACAGAAGTTTCAGTCATTCTACAAATGTGAAGCTAGATATGATGTGGATTTCTTGGGATAAAATTGCTGGCTTTGAAATTGTAAACATAATGAAGTGAAACTTAAGTTGGAATACAAGGGTTACAAAGGCCTATTTAACCATGTTTAGTATGAGATTAGCCGGCTTAGTAGATAATGACTTTTCAATCCAATGAGAACTGCTCTTTGAATATTATAAGATTGTCAAGTCTTGAAGGCGTACTACTAAAACAAACTACTAAACTTCAGTACCTAGGTTTAGTATCTACGCATACTAAAATCCAATGATACAAGAAGATCACCATGAACCTGCATAATTTCCTTGTGAAACTAGAAAGTCGAGAAATTGCTAGAGACCAATGAGCTCCCTACAATAGAGACCATATAACAAGACAATGTACATGAGGCTTGGAGGGCCCCTTAATCTACCTGAAAGGGTACTGAAACGAGGGTTTGACGACCATTGGTGGTGGTGCAGTTGCCACTGTGGATCCCGGGCATTGGACTGTAAAGTGGGTGCTCCCCGAGTAGCCACCTGCCGTGGCAAACGCAAATATGGTGAACACCTGTAAAAATAAAAACATGAAGAAAATATATTTAGAGGAACTGGTAATCAAATCTAGAAACACCAAAATATCACTTTAAATTGCGGCAAGGTGATATATATTTAGTGAATTGAGTGTTAACTCACATACTCACTCTTTTATACTAATTTATTCTTTTATACTATTATTCCATTCTAAATAAGTCAATGTAGATGCATTAGATTTACAAGTATATGTTTACTGAGTAAATAGAATGACGATCATCAGACTGTATGTGGTCTGTTCCCTACTCCCCACCCACTAAAATAACATTTACACACTCTGTATTACAGATATAGATATAAAAGTGAGTGTAGTCTCCAATATAATACATACTACTTATTTACTTTGACTGGTCGGCTATGCCAGATCCTGTACACTTGCCATGCCACATTTTCACATTCCTTTGTATGGTTTAGTGACGTTGCAAGCAAAATTCTGAGTCAGCATCAATGCGCTGTTGTGTAACCCGCCCCACCACCACCTTGAAAGTTTTTAACAGGCTTCATGCACTGCTACTGCCCTGCTCAACTTCCTGTTTCCAGAGAGGAAACACCCTCACTCAGAGTGCTGAGAAAGCAAACAAGGCTGAGCGGCAACAGATATGAGGCTAACAAACAGAATTTTACTCTAACACACCGGCTTCAGAAACCATTATGAGTCTAATGGAGCATGCTTACATATGGATCATTTATATGAGCTGCTGAGCTTTAGTCAATTCTAGTCCTAATTAGCACCAGACACTGATGACCACTTTGAGAAGACTAATCAATTCATAAAATGTTAAGGAGTTACCAAAGACTAAAATGGAAAGCACCATTTCTGGTTAAACATGGATGTAGGCTACTGTTTCTCATTAGCTCCATTTGGTACCATGGAGCACCAATTTGGCACACATTCAAGCCAATTAAGAAATGGCATTTGCATAGATTGTTTTATTTGTTTGGTGGACCCTATGCAGATTGTTTGTAGTGTTTGGTTAAACTTTAAATAGAAAATGAGTTTTGCTTTGCATCGTGGGGTGGGTCTAGGTCATGCGGAGGTGCTAGCTGCTGATGCCACTTCCTATTTTTGAAAGGCAGGGAATAGAAAGGCATTGGTATGAGCGGTATCAGCTATGGCAATGTAGGATTTCAACCAGAGCTCCTCTGTCAAGGCTAGCAGTGCCAGCTCGAGGGTTGGTGGTGAAGACACCCTCTCCTCCACCATCTGCCTTATCCACCTCCCCCACACACGCTACATGACACGTTTCAGCCACTACACGGGTTGATTTCTGAAAATCAACCCATAGTACAGAAAATATGTGGCTTCCATCTTTACATGGATTGCTTATGAAGTCAATGTGATTTTGGATAAAGGGTGACAAAGAATGCTAGATATCTTTTTTGTTTGATTAAAATAAAATACAAAAACACACATGGTACAACTCAGTTGAACAATATTGTGATGATATTGATTGAGCACAGTCGGTTTACTAGCTGCACAGCTTATGTAGTTGTCAAAAGCCATCTTGCTGAGAATAGTTATATGTTCTACTGTGGTATATCATACATAATTTAAAACAGCAAAATTATGGCTATATTTTCTTTGTTTGGTTTGGCATTTAAAAAATGTAAGCACTTACAGTACAGACTTTATTATAGCCCAGAAGGCAAATAACTGATCATAGGGTAATGATAAAATAAAGTAATAGAGACTGGTAATAAAGACATTACGGTATCCTGCGTTTAAAACAAACCAAATATTCTGACAAAAGGCACTTTCCTCTAGCGAGCAGCATTAAAATCCAGTCATATGATGTCTGCTGTGTCCCAAGAATAATATCCATTGTTCTCATCCCACACCAACGTCCAAGCACGTTCTGCAGGTCATAGGGAAATGTTTGAAGAAAAACATGGCCAGCATTGGGGAAATCAAAAACATGGAAGTGAACTTGGGCTGCCGCGCTTTGACGACGTCAGCGATGACTTCGACACTGTAAATACGTCGACGTATGTTTTTTTTTGTTGTAATTCTCTAAAATGCAATTTGTTCAATTCAATTCGTTATAATAAATGTGTTACTTCAATATCATTCAATGCTGAGTTCACGAACGGGCCCTTTTGGCTCCTGTTATTGGTCAGCTCCTGTCAACACCTACAGATGAAAAAAAAACATTGTGGCATTGAGGTTGCGTGTAAAGGTTAGTTCCAGACCGAAAGCTTCAAAAGTATGAAAATAGGCCTACTTTATATTAGCAGACAACAAAATGGCCGTTTGTTCGCAGTGCAAAATGTCTATGCCATTTCACAGTAGCACTGCCGCCATGCACATACAGGCGCTATTCTGGAAGGTGGACCACCAGAAAAGGCAAAAACACTGTGGGCCGATCATACAGAGCGTTTTTAAAAATGTGCCACCCACTTTACCATTGTTTCCTTTCGTAGGCTGGGCCCACTTTCTTTTGATGCGCCTCGCGTTTTTTGACCGCCCGTAAAAGTTATATCCTATCGACAGCTTCCCTTTACTGCACCAAACGTAGACTCAGATGTTTATACAGTTTGTAGCCTACAATTGTTCTTTATAGACTAAATATGCTTTTAATACGCCTTTAATGGAAGTGAAAGTATTTCTGCCAACTTGTGAAAGTGCAATGCAGCCTCTCAGAGCCAATTGAGGACTCTGCTATTTCTACCCTCAGGTTGGTCCCGCCTACATTAGTTAACCCTTTACTGGTTGTATGAGACCTTTTTGATGAGAATTGATCATTGTTATTGGGTGAAAAAAATATGATATATCTCCCGCGATTAATCGACTACTAAAATGCAGCAGTCGTGAATGCCCTCGCGCAGACATGACAGCTCATTTCAGTCAATGCAGGAAAAATGCATAGTAGATAATAGACTAGTTGAAACGAAGATATAAATGACAAATTGTGTTAAGTAAAAGGCTAAAAAACATTAAAGTAAAAAGTAAAGTAGTACAGATCTGAAAAGTGTCCAAATGTGCAAGGTTCCATGCACCAGCTGAGCTAACTGCTATTTTCGCCTATTTTTGTTTGGCCTCATGTTCTGTTTGACGCAATTTATTTTTTATATATATCTGACGATATGAAATAGCCAGTCTTCATTCAGAAGTAGTCTCTCGTTCAAGTTGGCTACAAATATGTGTACCTTCAAGGTCCTATGATTTGCCTTATGACTTAGGATTTTTCACTTTTTATTACAGGATTTTATTAAGGTTTCATGATTGATATGAGCATGCATGACATAGGCTATGTCTCTCTGATATGAAACATATTTATTGTTATAATAATAATAATAATAATAACTACAATAACAATAGGTATCCACAGATACTCTGTGAATACCTAATAATAATAAAGATGCTTTGTGAACATCTAAAGCTTACTTTCTAGTTTTCTTCAAGGTGGGGCACCACGAAAGAAGTGATAACGGTGCGAGGGGTGAAGTAGTCTATGTGTGACGGGTGAAGTAGTCCCCCCCCCCTAATATTTACAGCACCCCCTCCCAGAAAATAGTTCCAACGTCCCTGCGCGGAGCAGCCCCGCTCGTCAACGGAAGAGAAGACACGGCCCTGTGTGATTGGCCCCTTAATAAGTGTAGTCTATTCATGTTTATAAAATAAACTACCAACGCTTTATTATTAGAAAGGACAGCTTTTGCCATTGTGGCTGCTACATACTACATACGCTCATTATTAAAGTCATAATCAGTCTTTTGCCTGCAACCTTAGGTTTTTCAATGAATGAGTGTTGATTATGTTTAGGCTAGAATCTGGGCTTATTCTACGTTGATTGACAGTGTGTGTGTTGGGCTTGTTGGGATGTATACCTCAATGAATTATTTTATTTCTGCCATTATGTTAAGCATATGTCTTTGTGTGTGATATATAACATTTTAATAAATGTGATCAATATAATTAAAGGTTTAAGTTAAAGGAACATAGACAACATTACTAGTATTACATGTTAAATAATCATGATGCATTTGTTTTTCTCCTTTCTTTGTATTTGCTCTGAGTCAAAGGCAAAGCCATCTGAATGAATTGTATACGTTTTTGGATGAAAATTAATCATTTAGATAAAATAATCAATAGATTAATCGATAGTGGCAGCCCTAACATCCATGATCTCACTCACAGACGAAGTACAAAGTAAAGAACAAAGTCACACTTTCTCCTGGGCTACCCCCTGGCCAATCCTTGTCCTAGCCTACCCTTCCCCTAGCCAAACCTTCTCCTGGCCTACCCTTCCCCTGGCCTAACCTTCTCCTAGCCCACTCTTCCCCTGGTTTACCGTTCTCCTCACACCCAGACTCCCACTGACCAAGGCATTTTTCACTGTGTCCTTCCAAGAAATGTAATCAGGGAAGGGCAGGAGAGATAAGCAACAGCAGGAAAATCACAGAGAGATTCCATCATATCACCTGACTGATCAGGAGAAAGCCCAGTCTGTATAATTGTTGATGATTTCTGAGTATGGCAACGGTCATTTGTAGTTAAGGTTGGTCAGGTTCCTATGGTGATGTTTTAAAATTGTATGAGGTCTCTCTTGGCGCCCACGACATTCAGCTGGTACTTTTTATCATCTAAAAAAACTGAGAAAACAGACTTGTGCGTGTGGTCAATTTTGATGATGTTAACAGAATTGATGACTATGATTGCTATTTGTGCATGTAAAGATAAATAAAGGATCTCACATGAGTAAAATATATAAACAGATCAAATATTCAATAATTGCAACAAAATAACAGTATTCAACCTAAACCTGCATAATACCACAATGGGTGTGACACCACAAGGCATAGCAAGCACCTGCTAACTAAATTGTAAACAAATTCTGGGACTAATAGGCTAGCAAATACATCATTCAGGTTAGCTTTGAAACACACTGGGAGATCAACTTGTAAGATAAATTAATTTCGCTTTATAAACTCCCACAAAAAACCTTGGCATTAGTCGTTTGTGGTTTACAGGTGTAGTTCACCTGTTTCAAATTTGAATAGACTCCTCCATACCAACTTGCTTCGACTGAGAACTGATATAAATTTAAAAACACACAAACTAATGCTAGATGCTAACCTCAGGTTACATTGATCACTGAACAACAACTATGGTGTACATAATTAATTTAGACACAGCTGCCCAGTTGTTCTTTTAGACAAGCAGCACTTACAATTTTTGCAGTTGCTCCGATATTGATAGTATGCTTTGATTGATCTCAGCTTCATATGTCGTTTTGGATAATAGTGTCTGCTAGATAACCAACTGTAAATGTAATGAATTGGTTTCATGTGTTTCGTGTGCAAAGACACACGCCTTAGTTAAACAAGAGAAAAGGACCACCAGTATTAACATAGTTTACCTAAGAACTGGCCTCTGCCATCCCCCCTTTTAGCTCAAGGCACAATTTCATGTCACCGCTGACAGTCACGGTTTATGGTCATAGAAAGTGGATATCATCGAGCAAAGGACTACCTCTGCTGTTGAATGTGATTCAGGCATAAATTTGTCTGTACTAAAATGAAGGCAAAACTAGGGCAAATATACTGCACTATATCATTAACTCAGTAGAAAATAGATACGGTCTATTAGTTCACAAGACTGGGCCACTCGAACTGAACACGCCTTAGACACAGACAGTAAACACACGATCAGTGGAGGGGACTGAATGTTGACGCCATGCATTCAACAAGCTATAGTACTTTCAAAGATGAATAAAACATTCATGCATAGCACGTAGCATGTATTGTGCCAGAGTATTCACAATTCCGAGCTATTTATGTTTTGGCATGTGGCATTTGTCTTCACACAAGCCAAGTAGACCTGCTTCACAGTACTACAGCCATATAGCTTATGTCATCTGCTGCAAGGTGCTATGTTTTAAGTGGGTATTTGGTCCCTGACAAACTTCTGTATTTCCTGCCAAGACCAGGCAAGGTTATCCTGAAGTTAACTTAGCCACGTATCAAGAAACAGTCTTACTATATTTAGATAATATAGTTACTACTGCATCAAGATAATGTGTATTCAATGTCATTTAACAGTGAACAGGTCAGCTGGAATGGTCTAGTGAGTCTGTCTTAACAATGCCTTGAGGCCATAAACCACGAACCAAAGCACATTCGACTTTTTTTAAATCATGCTAAATAATGTCGTCTTTAGAAAATGTTTAACCCAAAGACTAGCCTACTGAACACTTAAACTACCAAGTTTCCTAGGCAACCAATAAATAAATCCACCTTGCCACAGGCACATTTCTGTCGCACGTACCATATACAAGGTTGTTGCAGTAGGCCGGTTTCTTATACATTCAACTGTAGAAACTGTAGTTTTATCATGTACTGCACTCCACCTAAATACGCAAATATAAAGATGCCCTGTTCAGGGAATGATAACAATGCTGACTTTGATCAAACTTCTAATTTAGAATGAGAATGTGGAGGATACTGTTGGTTATAAAATAAAAAGTAAAATAAAAAAGATTGGGTGATTTAATTGTCTTACCCATTCCAGAACACGAATAAAGCCCAAGGGTTCTTTTATAGGTCCCAAATCGAGAGCGAATCCCGAAACTGCTTTCTATAAATAGGACAGGGGGAATAAAGTGTGAACCATTGTGAAAACAAAATACTACTAGTAAGAGCCACATATCGATATAAATAATCTACTACAACAGGCTACCTGTTGGTCACCTTGTATGCAATTGGCCCTGCCCTTGTTAGCCAACTCGCTATCTTGCTAACGAAATGCTAACGACAGATTATTGCAACCACAGTCGATGTTAAGTAAAAAGACCCACCTGAACACTCTCCATTGAGACTTGTCACAACTACAAGGTCGTATTGATTTATAATAATCCAAAACCTGACGATATCGTCATGAAACTATGGTTAACGACAAGTTATTCCGCTTGCAGTCGGACGGAGGTTGTCATGTGTTTCAGCTCCTGGTGGCGATAACGCAGCAGTCTTGCTGTCAAACTTTCTCAACTCGCCAGACGCTCCGCTGTCACGTGATCACGTGGCGCTTGGGGTATATTTGTTTTAAAAAAAGAAACGTAACTTATGGGTGTTTTTAACGTATTAAAACAACGACACCATGGGATACGTGGACAAGGCAGAAACGTACATATCAATATATAATCAACTATACAGTAATTAGAAATACCGGTAGGTTAATAACTATGACTTTCTGTGGTATATTGGAGCTCATGTACTGTACATCAAGTATAACCTCTACTTTCGAATTGAAGGCAGTGCTTGAAGTGGAAAAAAGTGCCAATACACCTTATTCACATGTTGGCGTGTGTATCGGCCGGTATCAGCAAATCATTATTAAAAAAACGGTCACGGTACACCAAAGAGTAAAATGTAGAAGTGAGAGGTGTATGTATTCTTGATTCGATATTTTATTCTGCGGTCGCATGGATTAATACAACGTTATTTTACGGTTTACTTTGATTGCACAGGGTAAATTGTGTCTATTAGAGTGTAATCTTAATGTGTATTGTCTTACACGTAAAGGGTTTATACATTATTCGATAAGAGGGGCGCACATTGCAAAAATGTAGGTAACAAGTTATCAATTGCTTATCAATAGGCTACATAGGCGAGATTAGATCACAGCTACGCCAAAAATACGCCTACGCCTTTTGATAACTTCTGACAAACAACTACTGTAATAACGTCTATACAAAAAAGACGGAAAGGCTTTCCCAACTTCTCCACAAATATTTAAAGGTTTGAATAACGAGGATAGCCATTATCCATTGTCCCATCTATGATCAATCAAACCTCTTCAAGATGATGAAGTCTGCAACAACAGAGGAAGAGAGTGTCACAGTGGAGTATAGTCCTGAGGCGTTATGTGTCTTTGGGCCTTCCATACTCTTAACCCAGATTTTGGACTGTTTATGGATACTTTAAGCATTTAAAGCCAGATATTTTTGCAATTTCTAACAAATTACATTAAAATAATAGCTCTTAAATCTTAACTACAGCACATTTTTTCAAATATTTTACATTAGATTCTTATGTGGAGAAGGCTTCTGCACACAAGAATGCAATGGAAAAGTAGACTTGTATGTGAGATTTGGAAAATGTGTAATTACACTAACGTGGATAGTGTAGTAGCTGGGCCTTCGACTCTCAGCTGAATGGTACTGGGTTCCGTCCTAAATACCCCCTGCCTACCTGTAGGCAACCTCGAGCAGGATGCCTTAACCTACCTGCTCTTCAATGATCCTAACTGAAGCCACTTTAGATAAAAGTGCCCGGATAGGACTAGTTATCGGTTAAAAGGTATAGTTTGCTTTAAAACAGTAGGTTTCAGCCATTGTTTTGACCCTGTGCTCTCATTAGGAAACCACCACCTTGGTAAACAATAATGCTATTTACTGAGCTACTTACACTTTACATCAAATTGTGCGTGTTGTTAAACCATACTTTTGAATTTCTTTAATTATCTTTATCTTTCAGCCTATGTAGCTGAAATGTGTCCCCGAAAATGACATTTTACACCAGGTTATCTAGACATAAAGTAACAATAGACACATCCATCTGTTGTCGTCATCTTGGGGCTTTCAGATCTATTCTGGTTCCATTATGTAATTTTGCTGATGGTGAAAATAAGATGATGATTCCTGTTTATAAATAATTTAGTCATTTAAATAGGCCTGTAGAAACATTGCATTATGAACACCAAATAGTAAAATATTTTCTTTGGTACATCAAATTATATATATATATACTGTACATATAATTTTATTTCTTTTTTTTACATAGGTTTTTTTTACATAGGTTAACGTTTACATTTTACATTCATTAATGTGATAAATAATTATCTTACCATTCCTAAAGAGGTATGAAATCTGTGGGTCAAAAATGATCTTTCAATTTTCTATTTACATAATTCATGAACATTGAACTCCATAATAATAAACATGTAAACAATATACAATTACATTGTTTATATCAGTTATTCAATTTATAAAATATATAATTAAAAATACATATATACATATATATATATATATATATAAAGATCTTAAAAACATTTAGGAGACATGCATTTCATTTTGAAGCTCTTTTGATTGTAGCTTAAATCGGTTCCATTCCTTCGTATCAGATTGTATAAGATCCATATCTGGCCTATTGTACACAAAAAAACAGCACATCATCGGTGGCGGCGAGGTGACATATTGACGAACATAGACCTATATATGTCTATGGTGACGACAGTGTGGGGGTGTGTCTTTAGCTTGTGTTGTAGTTTCATGTCGCCATTTTGTTTACGTTCGAGTGCCGACACGGAATCGCGAACAGGTCTATTTCTACGTTAGAATATATGGTTTCTATTTTAATCTGATACTGGTAATTAACACAAAAAACATTGTTTACTTGTTTCTCACGTTTCTGTGTTACAAAATGGGAGATTAAGTCAGATTTTGCATTATATCTCAGACCTACTCGGACATGGTCTGTTTTAGGTAGGCCTCTGCGCATATTTAGCACTAGCTATTTAGCACTAGCTAAATATGTACAGTACAATTCTATGTGCGGTACCTTTAAAACGGTTTCTACAACCTGATGTATTTTGAAGTTTAGTTTGTTGTTCATATACGGATGTTTTATTGGCTTTATACTGGCATGTTGTGGTTATCTAACTAGCTCTAAGGTGTATGAACGTAACAGCTGGATTTTATGTTAACAAAACGTACCAAATGCTAGCAAGCTGACATTATTTTTTATTAGATGGTATGGTAATGTTTGCTCTAGGGTAGTAAATTAAATTTTTAATATCATTAAATCTTTCTCATAACAAAATTTTGAATACAAGTCTGTTAAAATGGAAGTGTGTACATTTGGGCACTTTTTTTATATAAAAAATGTATTGTTATCTATTATAGGTACATATAAAGACCACTATTCTTGAATTAAAAACGTCGATGAGTTTGAGACAGAAACGATTCCTGAAAATGTGAGGCTTTCGCATTCTAAATAGCGTTGGGTTACAACTTCAAATGCTGGCTGAAATGTTTCTACTGTAATGGTGTACCTAATGTGGGAGTTGCCAATGTTGATTATGTGCAAATTGTCCTCATAACCACTCTTTTCAGTTCCCTGGGGAGGGGTTCATAGGTTTTTAAACCTGCTTCATCTCCCATTGATGGGATCTCTGGATCTGGATACAGTTTCCCTGTGAAAGTAGCTTCCCCTGAAGATTTTTGTTCAACTTTTGTAGTCACCAAAACCATCACCAAAGGCCGAATGTAACCCAGTTTAGGGATATATTCAGACCTCACCTAATGGCACCAAGTGTGCACCTACCCTTCCCCCGCCATTCCCTAGCCTAAGGGAAGGCTGAAGGATTTTTCTCTACTTTGTTGAGTTTTTCAAAAATCTTTTTTTGCCACTCCCGATTCCAGTATTCCTGGATCCCATCGAGAGGAGTTTTTTTTAGTGATCCTGGCTGTTCTGGCCCTCTCACCTATTTCTTCATTTAGTTCCATCCTTTAAAAAAAAGCGCACACCCACACACAAGGACATTGCACAACCCATCGGTAATGTTTAGCAGTCTGGCGGAGATAAAGGTGTCTCGGATGGTCTCAGAAGGGGTGTCATAGGACGACAAGTGTCTCTAGCCCACCCACTCTCTCTCCCTCATATCTCATGGATCAAGTGTTCCTTCAGGACATCGTAACACCAAGGAGACATCCTGTCTGAAGTGCACCCAGAAGGGAGACCGCTTCTCGGCCACGTCAGGTAAATGTTGATGTCCAAAACATCCCGCCCTTTTAAACAAGTACTGTAAGGGTTCTAAAGAGTGAGTGAAGATCCATGCCAGAAATGTGAATAGTCTTTTGCCATGTTATTAGGGACTTTCCTGTTGCCCTGACGATACTGACCCCACAGCTGAAAAGGGAAAAATTACATCCGCCTTCAAAGAAGTCTGCCGGCCTAAACATGACCAACCACGGAGATGACTGCTACTTCTACTATTACTCGACCTGCACTAAAGTATGTGATCCGTGCATTGGAGCAGTAATTCCCATTTGTATCAAATATATTTAGGCTAATAGAAAACAAAGCAATGATCACGTCCTAAAATTGATATCTTTTGCTGTTCTTTAGGGAGACAGCTGCCCATTCAGACATTGTGAGGCTGCTATGGGCAATGAGACTGTTTGCAACCTGTGGCAGGAGGGGCGCTGCTTCCGCATGGTCTGCAAGTTCCGTCACATGGAGATCCAGGTAAGCTAAAGCTATTTTTAAGGTTTAACTTGTGTGTCTGTATACCAACTTTAGTCATTTTAACTTGACTCATTGTGAGCCCTTACCTAATGATATAACATGCGTGTTACTCTTTTCCATCTTAAACAGAAAAACAGGAAAGAGATTCCATGTTATTGGGAAAACCAACCCGCTGGCTGCCAAAAGGCACACTGTGTCTTCTACCATGAAAAATCACGCATCATTGACGGCGTCTTTGTCCCACCAAGTAAAGGTAAACAAATGTTTCTTTCCCTAATCAGTATGTATTTTTATATTTATTTTTTATGTGTTACCATGATGTGCATTGGCTGCATTGACTATTGGGTTCATAAATGGTGTTTGTTCCTTTTTATAGGTGCATGATGCATCCACTTCTAAAGACTAAAATTATTTGTATTTTTCCTCTCTCAGGTCCCAAGACTGAGGAACCGCAACATGAAGAACCAGCTCCTCCACCTGCACCTCTCCCTGCAGTAGCCAATCCCCAGCTCAGAGGGGTCCTCAAGGCAGAAACTCAGGAGACTGTACCAAGCCCCACCCACCCACCAGTGGTCATCAACCCAGCAGATGATGATGAGGATGAAGATGGTGTGTTTATTTATAGACTTGCTGCCAAGGTCTTAATGTGACCTGTTTTCAGGTTTGAATTAAATTACAATGTTATAATCCTGATCTATGTGTTTGGTTTCCAGACCAGTTCTCAGAAGAGGGAGAGGATGGCAAGTTTGGCCCAGATGGGACCAGGCTGACCTCTCCTAGGAAATTGGCTTTAGCCTCCATTCCAAGTAAGACTTCAGCCAAAGACATGACCCTAAAAATGACAACAATTAAGGTCCTTTTACATTGAATGCGATTATTACCAATGTATTTATTTGCACTTAAAAAAAATATAAAAAATCATGGAACTGTACACATTCAATGCAATTTTTGTTTTGCGGAAAAGCAACATTAAGGTATTTTATATTTACGTTTCTCAACAAAGCCCTCTTATTACGTTTATAGTGGTTCATAGTGACTCAGTTACGACAGCGCTTCAGTGCAGAAGTTTTAAAAGACACACAGCTTCCAAAGTATGAGAGTATTTCAAATCATCACAATACAAAAAAGGTGGTTTGAACATTGTTTCAATGAAATTGCACAGCAGCACTAGTGCCTTACACCCGAAAAGAAAACACACAGATGTTATTCTGGATGGATTGCCGGAAAAGTAAAAAAAACATTGCTTAATGTTCTATTCATGTTTATTAAATTACCAACCCATTATTATTAGTAGGTAGAGCTTTTTAATATATTTTGATGTCGTTTAAACATTTAAATAGCTGCTAAATACATGAATTATTGGAACCATTCATTAAAACCATTATTAACTCACCGCAACCTATTATTTTTCTGGTCGCAGCTGACTAGTGGGAGTGCCACCATGTTAAAAAAAAAGAAAGAAGGAAATCCTGGGGAGAACCAACATTTAAAGAAATATTATTACCACCACCAGTTAGTTGAAAGTGCTCCCACACTGCCGATGTCTTCGGCATCTTGACAACAGCTCTGTCGGTCTTGCCGATTCTCACACTGGACAGAAGGCCCAAAGTTGTACCGAAGTAGGCCTGTTTAAATAATGTCTGAATCGAAAACTAACAAAGGATAATTCGGTCATTCAAATATTTGGGGGGTCAGCCCTAAAAAAGTTGCATAATCGTAGATGTAAATATAAAAATGTAAATCACGACACAAAAAAAATTCCCATGTTTATTTGTTATACATCTGATCTAAAAGGACCTTTTATTGTTTACACTTCTATACAATGTCTTGGTTGTCTTGACATTATATATCTCACTGTGTGGAGATTAGAGTCTTGGTGTTCTCCTAAAGTTGAAGAGAAGAATATCCATATTGCTGAAATATTAATTTTCTCTTTAAGTCATTTATTAATTTACAATTAATAACCTTAACCAGCGGTTGCAGGGTAGGTCGATTGTGAAATGTATTGCCATTTTAGAGGTACAACATTGGAGAATCTTGGAGTTGTTAAAATTTGATGGTCATGACCTAATGTGGATATCCCGATAGCTCTGAACTTTGGCGTGAGCACCCTGGAGGAGATCAGGCTGAGGAAGGCTCTGAAAGCTAGCATGAAGAGGGCTGGTTATCCTGTCCAGAGTGCTGACGAGCCCCACCTGAAGACCAATGGAGCCAACAGAGAGAACATCCGCTCCCACATTCACCCAGTTGGCTTCCAAGCCAGAGAGGGTAGGGAACTTTTCAAGGACATGACAATTTAGGATAGGTAAAGATAAATGCATTCGCACGTGTAAATAAACTTCATATGACCATAATTGGGACCTCTTTCTAACAGACCCAATTTACTGTGGAGAAACCGAAAGAAGCAAAAACGGCGTCATTGATAGGCTTGGAAAGAGAATGTTGAACAAAGGTAAGTCTCATGACTTCCTGTTCCAATGGATGGAATGTTTTATTTCATCACATTTGGTAGCTCTTTGGTGCGACTACTTTTGTTTTGTTACCTGTAGATGCCAAGGTTGCAGGGCAGCCACCACTGAAACGCAGTCTGGCAGAACGCCTGGGAAGAGTTGCTGATGATGAGGAGCAAACTGGGCCCCACCTTAGAAATGGTTAGTTAGAAATCTGATTCAGAAAAGTCATCTCTGGTTTTTCTCTAGTCTGACCATTGCTGTTTTTGTTCATGCTGTTTTGGGTTTTTCTGTAGGCTTCAAACCCGCTAAAGAAAGACTTGGTTTTCAAGCTGAAGCTCCTGCACGGCCAGGTAATGGAGCATAACAAGTTTACTTGTATCTATATATTTATATACCCTTTTTTTGTTTTTTTAATCTGGCACAAATCTGATGTTCTTCCATTTCGTTCCATCGTAGTCCAAACACCTGAAACAAAATCGGAGTCAAGTGAAGCTCCCCAGCAGATTCGCATAAAAACCCTGGAGGAGATCCGGCAAGAGAAGGCGGCAAAATCCCAGAACAAGAAAGAGCGTGTTCCTGCTTCGGCTCCAGGCTCCCCAACTGCCAAAACCATTTCTACCAAAGCGCCCAAGTGTGCAAAGAGGTCGATCGTGGTCAAAGATTCCTCTACTGTTAAGGTTAAGATGTTTTCTTCTGTCCATGCCAAGAAGAAGCAAGAGGAAGATCAGAAGTCAGACAAGGCTCCCAGTCCTGGCAAAGCAAGCCCGGTCTCAGAGAGATCCACAGCGAAGGCCCAGGGCCCACCAGATGCTTGTGTGCCTGGCCGATCAGCTCCCCCAGGGGCAGACTTGAGGGTCAAGACGCTGGAGGAGATCCGGCGGGAGAAGGCTGCGCGGCATCAGGCTCAGCAGGCCAAGGAAGCTGAAGACCTAAAGACCCTTGGGGCAGACGCAGAAGAGGACACCGCTAAGAAGCCCTGCCTTCTACGCATCAACAACCCTCAGGGTAAAAACAGCTGTGCTGCTGCTAATGCTCCCATTCCCATGAAGTGGTATTATTATTATGAACAATTGTTGCAATTCTATACCATTTGACCATATTTGCTTGCTTTCCCATTTGTACAGTTCCCAGTACAGTGGATTCATCAAAACCAGCAAGCGGCATACAAACTAAGAACACTGAGGCAAAAGAGAAGCTAGTTGCCTCTACCACATCCAGTGCTGAGGTATGACTTAACACTAGGGGTACAGGCGTGTAAACGAGTACGCATCAAGCCAATTATAAAGGGTTAGGGTTAGGTATAAGATATTGGATATTCTACAGATATTCACGATCTGAATTAGTGATGTGACGCGGTGAACTAAAGACACGATCACTGCTATGAGTCGCGTGTGTCTAGCGGTGTATACATGCCCAGGAGTTGGGGCTTTTTTTTGGGGAGAAAAAAAACGCTTACAAAACTCGGAGTACTGCCTGAGATTTGGACCGTGTATTCGATTGTAATTTTTTTGGTATTTCTTTCATCCCTACTTAACACATAACATTTTACAGCTGTATACAAGTTATTTAACAGGGTTCTTTAACAGGCTTTGATCAACCATTTATGGTGGGATTTTTCTTTTAGGTTAACCCAGCTTTCAGCAACGGGGTCAAAGTTAAGACCTTTCAGGAGATAATGCGTGAGAAACGTCTCCGCAAGCAAGAAATGGAGGAGCAGGACTCTTCCTCGCCATGCCTATCTCCAGGCTCCACTGAGATGGAGCCTCCCCAGAAACGTGACCCAGTCCCCTTCCTGAAGAAGACGGTTCCCATCAAAGCCAAAGATGTCCCACCAGCCGCCACAGCCCAGTCCTCTGATGGTCTTTCCACAACACAGAGCCCCCCCATTCGTAAACGATTCTCCCTCAAATCTAAGGCTGATTCACCTTCTGCACATACAGCCCCCGCCTCAGCCTCACCACCACAACCTGCCCTGGCAGACTCTGGCTCACAGAGTCCCAGTGACGTCAACTCCCCCCTTGCCCAGGGAATGAACAGCTGTTCATTAAAACAAACAAGAAGAATGGCTTCTCAGGAAACATCACCTGGACAAACCACAGAGATAAAAGGTAGCCAGCTTCATTCCGTAGTTGTGTTAGTGAAGTTGTGTTACTGTGTTGCTTGTTGCTGGAGCCGCGATGTCTTGTACAGTTTGTACTGTATCTTCCTAATCACTGTCCTTTTACTTTTGGCAGTGAGGCCCAAATTGAATGTGAAGCCATCTGTAATGAAGCCTGCCGCACAAGTTAGACCAGGCCACAAGAGAAAATTGGCAGTGCGATCTGCAGTTGCTGAAGTTAAACCTCTGAACAGCACCTCCACAGTAACGGAGGAGTCACAATGCAAACAGAGCGAGGTATGATGGCCCAATATTACTTTTACATTTGCTTTCAAATGCACAAAATCGTAGATCTACCTGGAGTATAACCGCATTATAATATGAGATTGTAAAGTAATTTACTTTCTGACCTGACCATAACCATCCAGTATCAGTCTTGTCATGATGTCTTTTCAAATGTATGAATCTTCATGTTCTATTTCTCCAGATATCACCAACTAATGAAGAGACCCAGCCCAGTCCTGCAGTGACCCAGAGCCCTGCCTCTCTGTTGGGCTCAGGCACCAGCCCCGCGAAAGAGGAGCCTCAGACTGTCCCCATTTTTCAACACAGCCCAGTACAAAACCTGCCTAACATCATAAAGGCTAATGATGAACCTGCATCCAGAGAGGCCTGCACGATCCCCCAAAGGTAAAGACAAATATGTATGTGTTGTACTTGGTAACTTAACTGACGTCATGGTCAATGTCTCCTTACTTCATGTCCTTCTGTTTTTAGCCCCATAATGAAAACTCCTACCCAAGCCAAACCACGGAGGTCCAGCTTTGTTGCATCGCGGGTATCCAACACCTCCAGTTCCTCGGCCGTGGACGACTTTGACGCGCTCATGAACGAGTTCACAGATGACCACCTGGGGGAAGACATGGACCCCGGCATGGGCGAGGATGATCTGTTACAGGAGCTGTCACAAATGATTGACAGCTGAAGGTCCAAGAAATACAATATCCTACCCCTACAGCAGCCTGCCTAATTTAACCGTCTGTTTTGTGACTAAAGCCATGTGTGACCATGATAATTGGATCTAGGAGGGGCCCTTCTATATAATGTTATGACCTTTTATGTAAAATCACAATATTTTAAGAAATAGGATTTGTATTTGTTTTGAAACCTTCTCTCATTCTGTACATGGCTTATCTTTGAACATCCATATCCATTTTTCTGGAAAATGTAATTGCCTTGCATCCAACTTAGTGATGTGTACAACATTCTCAGGCACTGAGTAATTCAGGAATATCTGCGTTAGAGTTGTTACAAGCTGTATGACTCACTAGGAATAATCATTTATAGTGCCCCGAGAGAAGTAAATGTGTATACTGTGTATGCAAAGAACAAAAATAGAATATACTTGGATCTTTCATTATACTGCTGCACTTACTGTAGACCACCATTTTTATTTTTTGCCCACCACTTAATTTATTTCTCTCACTAAATTGGTTACATGTCAAATTCTGCATTGTCCTGGTAAAACGGTAAAATTGCTCTGTTAAATAATTTTAATAATGTGATTCTAATACGATTGACTGAAGAAGTACAATTGTCACATTTTGGTCTTATTGTCAAGTGGTTTCTTAAGAACACAGTTTATTACATAAATTGTATGTTTGCCTACTTCCATGTTTAAGCCATTTCCCCCCTGATAGACAGACAAAAATGCACAGATTTCTGGGATTCATTTAGTAACTCATGTTCTCATATGACCATATTGTATCAAGAACAACTCAGGGACGGTTTCTTCTGTTTGAATTAGATGCTGGTTAATAACACTTGGATTCAGTGAAACCCTTGCGTTTGGTCCTGCTTGTATATAATTTGTGTTCTCTTCTTGACAATGTTGGTTTCAGAACTAAATGTTTGCACCATTCGAATCATTCTCCCATGAGCTTGCTGTTAAGTGACTTCTGTAGGTTACTTTATTAATAAAAATTGTTTTAATCACTATTTAAATATTTCATTTAATTTGTTTTGTGCAGAATCAGTTTCGTTTCGTTAACGATGGGTTTTGAACTGTTAAATCCAATATGTAAGGGAACTTCGACGCTGGGTGGCGCTTTAACTTTGAATGTATACCAAGGACCGGCGTCCTCATTACTTCCGGGTGAGCGGATGTAAACACAAGGAGAACGCCTCAAAATATCCAGCAACATGACGAAATTGGAATTATTGAATGTGTTTCTGAATGATCGATTAACAGCTGCGGCCGAGGACATATTTAAAGCTATCAAAAACACAGTAGTAGAATACCAGAATGAAATACTGCGTTTTAAAGAAGAAAATGAGCGTCTCAAAAGGCTTCTCAATGTTGCAGTTCAGCGCATGTTACTGCACCCAGGTAGGAGCAATTGAAACTTAATTTGATTGCACACGTTTTGTTAATTGAATCTGAATGTCTGTTTATTGTCGTTATATTGTCTGGAAGTTAAATACAGTTATCGTTTTACAGTGACCAATACTATCCAACCTCAAGAAGAACAATCTTCAGAACCACAGCCATGCGAGGACAAACTGACGCCTGGACTGAGTCGGGTGGACCAAGAACTGTCACCACCACCACCGTTGAGAGAGATAAAAGAGGAAGAGGAACAAAGTCCCATCAGAATCGATGAGCACCACACAAGGACCTCCTTGTCCATTTTCTCAGGAGAAGACGATGGTCAGATTGAGCGTCCACATGTGTCAGATGATCTGTCATCTATCCAACCCTTATATGACGGAGTAAGTGACTTCTCGCCTACATATGTACTTAATGAGGTTAAAACAGAACATATAGAAGAAAACGGTAATCACCAAGCAGCTTTGCAACCGGTTTATTCAAATTTCCAAGGAGTGCAAACTGACCCCGGTGCGGATACGGCACACAGTGGCATCAGGATCCAAAACGGGCCAAACATCTCTGCAGACAAGGAACAGGACACAAAGGCGACGGGGCACCCAAGCGACAATCCAAATGTAGGCATATCGGCTCTGCGCCTCAAGGGCGTGCGACCCCTCAGGCCCCCACGGGCCTCCTATCAAAGCCAGAGCCTACAGAAAGTGCACGCGTGTCGAGAGTGTGGCAAGTGCTTCAGTTTTGCCTGTCAGTTGGAGGTCCACATGCGCTGGCATACTAAAGAGAAGCCGTACGGCTGCACGGTGTGCCGTAAGAGCTTCACCACGGTCAGCATGTTGAGACGGCACCACCGAATCCATACGGGTGAAAAGCCCTTTCGCTGTCACGTATGCGGCAAGTGTTTTAACCAGTCGGCCCACCTCAACACGCACTTCCGGCTTCACACTGGGGAGAGCGCGCGCTGGGCCAGGATGGTGCCCCACTCTTAAAATGACCACAGATGGCAAAAATGCACTGTAAACAAATCTGTAAAGTGGCTTGGAATTGATGTGTGCGCTGATTCATTTGCAATGTGACATGTATTGCCTTGTGCCTCAGCTAGTTCTTGTGTTGATTGTGCATAATATTGTTAATGGAGTGCTTTTATAATGTCAAAATGTTTTGTTTCCTCTTCATTGTCAATTTTATGCAGCGATTAGATAACCTATAGTGATTTAGATATTAACATATTTGATTTGACAGAAATGTAGACTATAAATTAATGTTTCTCTTTCATAAAATAGGCTGCATGTAGCCATGTTCAACCGTGGAATGGTTTTATTTGAGTCATGGGTAAGCAAAATGGGTGGTTGGGGAATCTCTTGTAGTCTATAGAATAACCCACTGCTAACATCTTTATGATGTTAGACGTTATAATATACATTACTCTCTTACTGGCAGTAACAGAAGGTAACAAGAAGGTGTTGACTGTCTACTACGCCATGCCATAAAATCTTCACTTGCCAATTGCTGATCATAGATCAACAGCCCTACACACACAGTACACCTGCACCTAGATATATACTTTATCCCAAGAGACTTCTAAGTGGGGCTGAGAACAATCAAAGCATGTATAATAATTATATATATAAGGGTTACAGAAATAACATACAATATAAGTAAATGACAAAACAATAATTTAGGCTAACATATTAATGGGTTAAGTCAATCAACATATTGTACTGAATATACAAAGCACTGCTTGAGGTTGATGTTGTCTTTGCACTGCCTTGGTAGAGAACATGTTAAACTAGTGAACTAGTTGATTATGCAGTCAATGATTGCGCAGCCTGCAGTTTCAGCCTCACTAGATCAAAAGATGCTGAGCAGTACAGCTGGCTTTCCTGTAGTCATCTCTCATGCATATGTATTTCAGTTAAAGCTGCTGTAGGTAAGATTTGAGAGTTGTAAAAAGAGAGCAGAAGAGAGCAAGATTTGGAAACCAAACAACCCAAGAAAACGCCCCCTCCCTCTCTGCTCCCTCCCTCCATACGTTTCTCCGCCATTGAGAAATGTTGCATTCACACACCTGTGATTGACAGGCAAGATGGATTCCCCGAACCAATCAGGGAAGAGATGCCCTGATTGGTCAGAAATTAGCATGGAGCAGTCTAAAATCTAAATTGGCTCATATAGAGGCAGGTGGCAGTCAACCGGAGCACATATTTCAGAGCATTAATATCTGACGGATGGCTATATCTGACCTATGCACCTTTAAGTACAACAAAACCAAACACACCACATTATTTCACTACTGAATTTTGAATGCACATTTTAGTTTGAGCTTCCTTTGAGCTTACAACAAACATGACTACTTCTGACTCTACACTATGAGGGCTTTGGTTGCCCTACTTCATATCAGCAAGTGTATTATAGTGGAAAACCAACATTATGAGCATTGAATGGACAACTGCATTAGTTCAGAAAGAACACAGTTCTTCATCGATGTGTCAGCTATTGGTATCCTTTCTGCTAGGGCATTAAAACAATTCAATATGAATTCTATATCTATGTACTGTACATGCTGTAGGCCTACATGTATATAATGTTGACTGTGCCAGATGCAAAGTCAGTTGAAAAAAGGGTCTGCAAAATTATATTATTAGCATACACCATAACAAATAAAATACATATAAAAATACCAAATATTAAATACATGACAAATAGGCTACTTATTGCCCCACTTTCACAGATAATAAGAGTAAGACTGTAAAAGTAGGCCATCCCTGTTAAATAAAGCTCATTGCCCGTATATAGCATGCACTCTGCTGCTTTCTCCTCTCTGGTAGCGTGTGTGTTGTATTGTTTGTGTTGTTATATGGTCATTTCAAAAAAAAAAAAAAAGGTTTCTGGAACTGAGTGAGTCTTGTGGGATGCTGTGGAAAATGTATCAATAATGTCAAAATACAAATGTGTCTGCAAATGTGTTCTATTGTCTCAACATCAGGATTGTTCAGATCTGGGCGTCCAACAGGGACCATACCTCAGTGAGGTATATCACCCTGCTGACCCTTCCTGTCACTGATGCAAAGCACTTTTCTCTCTGGATAAGACAGTGAACAGGTCATAAATGTTGACCCAGGGAATGACTTTGCAGAGAGTGAGACAATTTCCTTCGGTGAGTTCAGTGAGTTTACCTTCCTCCAAACATGTCTCCATGTCATCCATCCATGTCTCCATGTCATCCATCCATGTATTGTCGACGTGTCTCCTCCAGACTCCTCCTCCTGGAGTCTGTCTGTCTTTCCATCCAATCCAGGGAACTGGATGCGTTCATCCAGTGGCTGAGAGAGAGAGAGAGAGAGAGAGAGAGAGAGAGAGAGAGAGAGAGAGAGAGAGAGAGAGAGAGAGAGAGAGAGAGAGA
>OOFB01017247.1:0-13397 GCA_900323305.1 Trachyrincus murrayi | reverse complement strand
CCCACTAAAAGTGAATAAGTGAAAACTAATACCAGAATAAGCTGAGAATACTGTGATTACACTGAAGAAAAAAATAATAATACCAGATAAACAGAGTAATTACACTGGAAAATGTTACCAGAATAAAAAAAGATGTTGCCATTAAGAAGAAGTTACAAAAAATGTTACCAGAATAAGCTAACTCTTGATCTGTTAACCAACACTCAGAGGTCTGTTGAAACCAAAGATGTTTACTTGTTAAATGTTATGTTATAGTTTGTAATGTACTGCACTGTGACTTCATTATAAGAGCTGGGTGGTGGAAGGTTGTATGTTTCAGGTACCTTTCACAATTACAAGCAGATGTTACAAATGTGATATTGTTGCACTTTAACATTTTGAAATATTGCACTGTAAAATGTTGAAATAGATGTTCAGATTAACAGAAATCATTAAAATTGCACCTTAAAATTTATATCTGTTTTCCTATGGTCACCTGGTAAAACATTAATAATATTTGTGAGGAATCATTAACAGTAATTAGTGAACATAGCTGTGTCTCCTGTAGGCGATTAAATGCATAATACTCATTATTTAAAGGTAAACCGAGCAAGTTTCAACAGGTAGCCCCCCACATGACTCTCTACCCTTCAGGTAGCCCTCGGCCTCAAAAAGGTTGGTGACCCCTGTTGTAGAGAAATGGTAATTTCGCCATCAGACCCAGACGCAAATAAATGGACGCGCTTCTTCGTACTAAAAGTGACTCACCTTGCAGTCATCGCAGCATTCTCCAAACGAGCATTCCGAACCCGTGGTGAGTGTACATGTGGTGGCGTTACAGCACGGGTTTGTGCACTCCTACATAAACACACAACACGCACATTGTTAGTGGAGGTGCTAAATGTGCCATATCAAATGACCTCATCCATGTCGTGTGTCGTCTGTCAAGACTAAACAATACTGCCTTCTTTCATGCTGCGGTGTAATAACTAATAACAATTAATATAATCCATGACATTACTTAAAAGTGGTGCCAGATATGAAATACCGGTAAGTACCACGAGTCGAGTGTGTACTGTGGTGGCTAGTGCGTGGTGAAGTAGTTAGACTCCCTTTCGAAAGGCACTAGGTTCGAAACCTAATGTCCCCATAGCTCCGACATGTATCTGAATTCACTGAATCGCTCCCGTTGGATCAAAACGTGATAAATGACTAGCCTCGTTGGCTTAGCAGGGCAAGAGTACAACAGAACAGTTAAACACAAATTTGCAATCGAAATTAATGATTGCCGGGCCGCTTTCTGTTTATACCAAAATAATGTGTATGCCATATTTCTCCTTGTTAGACTGCAATTTAGCTACTGGTACATTTCTATATTATAATAATTTGATACCAACATGACGCGTATTATCATGCCATCGTAAAAACACAGGACTATGTGTAAATAAATAAGTACAATTACACCTTTTACCAAGACACATATGCTGCATACCTGAGTCTAAATAGGCCATAACCAATAAAGCTAAGAACACAGTACCTAATAAACTACACTACAACGTGTGGAAAAACACAAGTATGCCAGTGTTTTTCACAACCAAGACCAACCAAGTCCAGGTCCTGCAGGATGTGCTGCCAGATTATTTCCCTTATCTAAACACGTCTGGGCAGCTCCACAGCTGGAATGCACTCATCTCTCCAGGTTACAAGTTATGCTTTTAAATATCCATAGAAAGTAAATACTGTGTCTGCACCCCGCTATAGTCACACTGCTTTTCCTCTTCATTCACATCAATACTGAGTTTAATTAGTATCTCCACAGAGCGACAAGTGTGGATTAAGCTAAAAGAACTGGAGAGCCCGTAATCTTGAGAAAATAGACAAGAAAAGGCAGGAGAATATAATCTGTTAACATTTTAAAAAGTGTGAGTCACACACGCGTCCGAGGCCTGCTAAAACAGGCCTGGTGTCAGTTTTGGCTCTGTTGAATCTCAACGTGTCTGTCTGAATGTCAAAACAGAAAGAATTACTGAGTAAGTGTGTTGTTCAACCGCTCATTCAATAAATACATAAACAGGTTGAATAGTGAGCACTGTGCATCATAGCAAACCTATAATAGAACAATAGTTTCAAAGTTCAAAGTTTCAATTCATGTTCACTTCGGCAGAAAGACATCTTTATTTAGTGTTTTAAGTGACACACTAATGCGAATACATTTGAAAACGCATCTTTTTTTCTCTGTTTTGGCCTTCTGTCCATCAAAAACTGATTTTTAAGTACGCTCTCCCATATTGATACATTTGCGAAGGGATGTAAATGTTCGTATGGATGGACAGCGTTTTGAAAACGCTGCAGAATACGCGATGGAAAACGTGTCACACGAAAAACATTTGTACGTTGAGCCGGCATAGAGTTGACCAAGTGCTAGCTCCCAGGTGTGTGTTTACCTCCACGAGGCCGCAGTCACAGTCCTCCCCGCGCTCCAGGAAGCCGTTCCCACACACAGTAGGGGCCACCAGGGTCTGGTAGTCTGGCTTGTTAAGCAGGCACCCTGGGGTCCGGGAGTTCAGGTACTTCTCGTAGTTGGAGGTGCTACAGCTGCTGAAGCTCTTCGGGATGTCCCAGCTGAGAAAAACAACACAAAGACCCACAAACAAACGGTTCTATTTTATGTTATGTTGATACTCTTTTTCTTTTTCTATTTATGTTAGTTATGCTGTGCCTTTAATTAATGAAACACTTGGCAAACAACCAAGCATAAGACACAAGACAGGCAGGCAGGCAGGCAGGCAGGCAGACCGACACACAAGACAGACACAAGACAGACAGGCAGACGGTGCAGCACATCAGCAGTCCGACCAATATCTTTGGCTCATCCTGAGAAACACCGCAGACACACTGAGGCAGGGTGGTGTGGTGGCTATAGGGTGTTCCACTCCCAGCCAAAAGGTTCTGGGTTCCATCCCTGCTGTCCACGGCATCATTGAGCAAGATGCCCCTAACCTAGGGCAGCTAGGTGGCTCAACATATAAATGCACTAACCATGTCAGCAATACGCCTTGTAGCTACCCAGGGATGCCTATACGTAGACTACAGACATTGGGGTTTAAATCCACAACCCTTGATACTAGCCACTAGACCGGTGGTTCCCAAACCTTTTTTGTGAACCAATTTTTAGGTCTGAAAATGATTGCGACCCCAACTTGCACACGCATGGCTTTAACCCTATCCTTGACATCTGGCCGTGATATTAATGTCCCAACATATGCACAGCGTGCCACACTAAGTAGTTACTGGCAGCTCACTCGTGGTTATGAATCATGATGCAGTCTGTTCGTATATGCAAGACCTGTATGAGACCTTTCAAACTTTTTAAATGTGTCTTTTAAATATTTACCATCAATCTATAGCTTCTAAGTCACCAATCTCACGCGCCCCCATATGCATACCAGGCGACCACAAGTGGGGTCCTCCCGACCTACAGGCTTGGAACCACTGCACCACACTATCCTGGCCCCTGGTTACCTGAGGGCCCCTAGTTACCTGAGGGCCCCAGCCATGATGCAGCTGTCCCCTGAGCAGGCACAGGTGCTGGAGTCATCGTGGTTCATGCCCAGGTTGTGGCCCATCTCGTGGGCCAGCGTGGCTCCGATGGCAATGGCCCTGTCTGTGTGGTCCTAGGACAGAGAGATGGACATTAATCTGTGTTTGCTACCCCACTTAAAGGGCCCCTACTTTAACCACCAGGTGTGATGTTGATAAGCCATCACAACCCATTTAAAAAACTAAGCTCTAGTGACATCACAAATGTTCATTACCCCCTTAAAGGGCCCCTATTTTACCACCAGGTGTGATATTGATCAGCCATCACAGGCCACTTCAAACTCTACCCATTAGTGACATCACAAGTGGGAAATATCCACCCAGATGCATGATGGATAGATCAGACTCCCCAGTGGACTGTACCAACCCAGTGGACTGTACCAGCTGGTAGGATGAGCTATCTATCAGACATCAGGGTGGACATTTCCCCCTTGTGATGTCACTAATGGCTAGTTTTTGTAATGGATAATCAACATCCAGATTAAGACAGAAAGCGTCTTATTATTTAACCTTTATTTAACTAGATGAGACTCGTGGAGACCTCCCTTAGAGGCCAATGAAACTGCAGTATTTCTCCCGCGACGTTTTCAGGTGAAACAGGATTGGAGTGGTTGAAGTGTTACGCATTTGTTTCAGTCAGACGAGAAAACAAAAGAGCTGCCAAAGTAAAACAAGAAGTTAATTTCCTCTTGTCTGTAAGTAGTGACCAAACACAACTGACAGTATCAAAGTATCAAACTTCAATGTACTCACTCAATATATTTACCTCATATTTACAACTATAATGTTATAATGTCTGAATACTAAACCAAAAAGCAGAACGTGAGGATTTCCTTTTATTTTTGTATTTAATTTTAATTTAATTTTAAATCATATTGTCGGATAACAATCAAACGGTTAATTGTTAACATCCCTAGGTACAACATATTTCCTGGCTAATATATTTGCTGATGGTGAAGCTAAATGTGTTCTTGGGTTGTGTTTGGTGCTTTCTGTATTTGGTTACTTCTTCCCACAGACTAGGAGCACACCTTTAATTCAATATTGTAAATGAAATATCTTAAAACAAACTTCTTCATTCTTATATTTCGTCTGCCAGTTTAAAATTTTTTGAAATCTCATTTTCTTCATGCTGAGACTAATTCATATTAACCTCTCTTTTGACTTCCTCTATTGACTTTCTGAAGCTGTTGTTTCACACTAGGTTAACTTCCTTGTTCTTAGGAATAACAACCGTTATCACAACATTTATAAAATTGTCATTTTTGCATATGATGACGATGATGAACCAAAGGGAGGTGATTCATTCACGGCACCATTCTCTTACTATAAGATTACGTCAATATATGAATATTTTACAACCATGATACTCAGTATACTTTACTATTATTTACTATTTAGTCATTTAGCAGATGCTTTTATCCAAAGCAAACAGTTTTAGATGCATTAAGGAGCAGGTAGGGGTCAGACAGGACTTTCCAGCTATTCATCATACTGTATTAATACACTGGATCCAGTACAACCTCATCATACTGGATCAATACACTGGATCCAGTACAACCTCATCATACTGGATCAGTACACTAGATTATCTTACTTGCAGTTTAGCAATGACCTGTTAGTTGTTGCAGAGTAGCGAGCTTGCAGCAGATTATTTAAGATGTATTCTCAGCCTGACAAAGTCATCTACCAAACTTAACCTCTAATCAGCACTTCCTCGGGTTCAGCAGGAGAAAACCCCTTAAATCCCTGAATCTATATCCCAAGCCACTGTGAATAGGGGGCGAACATATTCCTGTTCAAAGCGTCTTAAAATTATTTCAGATGCATGTCATTAAGCAGCGGGTAGGGGTTAGGGGCATCTTGCTCTAGGATGCCTACAGGTAGACTGTGGACGTTGGGGTTCGAACCCAGGACCTCTGGGCTGGGAGTCGAACACCCTGACCACTTACTCAACAGAGCGCGCTTAGACTCCGCCTGAACGTAGTCTTTTTAAGTTTACTCTACATTGGAGTATCGTAACAAAGTTCTCGTAAAGGTGATTTACGAGAGGTAGATATAATTGAAAGAATTTGATTTTTATTGTTTGAATTATTATTGATTGCATTGCGGTGAGAGGAATGTCGAAAAAGACAAAGAAGAGTGAATACTCAGGCGCATGCGCACATTTGGCAAAGTGGAACATTGAAAATATCGTTTCACTGTTTTGCAGTCAAACGTGTCTTAAAAGTAATATTTTGAAGACTACTTTGGATTATAGCTAACAACAAATGCAGTCATATCGGTGAGTGGTGAACGTTTTTTGAGATATCTTCCACTCGATGAATGGTGAAATAATAGGCAGGAGGCAGAGCGCTACGTGCCCTCTTGAGTAACCTGACCACGAGACTATCCTGAAGACGGCGTGGAAGGCTCACCTGCACCACTCCAGCTGAGTGCCCCGAGCAGAGCGTCCCTACGTAGGCCAGGCCCACCGTAGCGCCCTCAAAGTCAATAGCACTGGAGAAAACACACAACATATTGTTATTACACTATTAAAAAACATGTATCTACACCATTCACTTCCCATGCAGCAATCATCTTTATATATGTACATTGATACTGTATACTGTCTGTCTGTCTGACTCGCTGTCTGTCTGTCTGACTCTCTGTCTGTCTGTCTAACTCTGTCTGTCCGTCTGACTCTCTGTCTGTCTGTCTGTCTGACTCTCTGTCTGTCTGTCTGTCTGTAGAGACCTGATTAGTTGGGCGTTGTCATGCTTCTTCTTCTTCACCAGCTCAGAGTTCCTCCACTGGTTGAAGGCGTCCAGTGTTTCTCCGGCGGGGGGGGTGACTGGGATCTGGTCCTTGTTGGACCACACTTCCAGACCCACCAGGGCTATGAAGGTGTTCATGGGCTTGTACACCTGCAGGAGGAGGAGGTGGAGAGGAGGTGGAAGGGCAAGAAGGAGAAGGGTTCCAGTCTCACCGCTTCCATAACCCCCACTCCCGCCGTCCAAACTTTTATTGGCCAAGCCAGGCAGCTGCAGGTTTTTACATAAACGTTACAGACATACTAAACTTCAAACAATGTATACACTAAATACTAAAAAATCTAAAGAAAATGCATTAAGAGAGAAGAAAATATTCAGCCTCAAAATCCTTCGTCAGTGATTTAGTGACTTTTCTTTTAAGTTCTTTTAAACTGTTTTCAAAGTCATTAGAAATGTTCCATCTGCAAAAAACATTTGTCATCTTTCAATTACACAACAATGGAAAAAAGGTAAGGGTAAGGTCATGGTAAAATGAATTGCAATAAAATATCCAAGACAGCCACTGTTATATTAATGTTGTCACTTCCTGTGTCATCATCGTCCTATAGCTACAGGAAGTTCCTTAAACGGCAGCCGTGTGTTGACTCACCATGTTGACGAAGTTGACCACCTCAAATAGTCTGCTCCTCAGCGCCTCCTTGTCTCTCTGCATCCTCAGGTACTGAAACACATTACACCCTGCCGTTGAACACCAAGCCAACTTCCTGTTCCCTGCTAACGCTGGCTAACCGATGGTGTTGACTCACAATTTTGCTTTATGTGCTCACTGATACCGAGGTTAAGACACACACGCACACACACCCACACTGTGTAATAGTATCGCTGTAATCTGAGATAAGCGAGTAGTCTGACTGGTCTCCATACTGTCTGGAGGTGTTTTTACTCACAAGTTGGAGGACCCACTTCTACTTTACTTCAGTATTGTTTTAAGGGCTTTTATACGTTCACTCATTTCAAAAGATTTCAAACTCTTAACTTGTTTACTACATTTCAAAAAATATATATTTTACTTTATTTTATATTTCAGTTTGTACAGTACAAACTGTAACGATACACTCAGTTTGCTAATATTTACCTATAATATATAGTTTCATACGCAGCATAAGGTGTATCTTTATCGTCAGTAACAAATATGCACAATCAATAAAGTAGTATATATAAATTATTAATAAAATTATTAATAAATTATTGCTTGGGAAGATTATGTGAATTAGTGCATTATTTCCTTCCTGATCCTGATTGGCTCCTGGTGGTTAAGTTACTGTTGGTTAAGGTGCTGTTGGTGTCATTAGTATTAATTAAGTCAGACTTAATGAATAAGTGTTTTGAGGTCAGATCTCACCTCACGGTTGTCAGCGACCAGGAAGAGCTCCAGGTATTTCTGCCTCTGGAACAGAGACGGGCCCTGGACATTCAAACACAACACACGTTCAGGTACCGTCCTCCGAGACCCTGTGTACTCCACGAAAGTATCATGTATATATATATATATATATGCACAGGCAAAGACAGCTACGCTTTTCTCGGGTCACTAACCCGGAAGTGGTGGCTGTGGTTAGACCGTCAGTTATGAATGTTGAGAAATGACGTGTGATATATGTAGTGGTAGTGATCCTATGGATCTGCCACACATTCAAAAGTCAGTTTTGAATTGCCTTTGAACTTTACAAAATATAAATACTATTGTATGATCTCTTTGATTGTGCAACATAAGAAAAGTTGTGTGAGAAGAAAAAAAGGATTACCACGTTATTGTGGTTACTATGGTTACTGCTATGACTACTGTTACTAAGGTTACTGAGATTACTACGGTTACTGTGGTGACTACAGTTACTATAGTTAACGTGGTTGCTATGGCTACTGGGGCCGCCACGGCGACAGACTCACGGCGGCTCGTGAGCGGCTGCGCCCGGTCGGGGGCTCGAACTCGGTCCCCCACGTGGTGTTGGTGACGCCGCACACCTTGGGCTTGGAGCCCCGCTGGTCATCCAGCGCTGTGACCGCATGGTCGCCCTCGTCCTCCCCCACCCCCGCTGTCAGGGGCTCGATGGCGTAGCGCTGGGCAGACGTCCGGATGTAGCCCCTGAAGCCAACACACACACACGGTTATAGCCCTGAGCGGGTATTAGTCTGTTGTTAGTAATATTCGTCTGGTGAGGGAAACTTCACGCTAGACTAGCTTGAGAAGGTGTTTTATTATAAAAACATGGCCATGGCCCCATATTCACCTAGCGGCCATTTTGGTTCTAAGCGCTAGCTGGGTGGGGGGAACTAAGATGGTCGCTAGGGGAATAGGGGCCATAAGATACACAGCTATTGTGGATGTGTATATGTTAGAAGACCTGTGGATAACCACAGTGCCACGTGTGTGTGCGTGCGCGTGTGTGTGTGTGTGTGTTATGCTCACCTGAGGCCGTCACATGTGCTGATGCTGACCATTGATTGGCTGTCGTTGACCACCTGGCCGTGGTAGTAGCAATGGTCCTGTTTTGGTGTTAAAGAAACAGTAATAATTACATTAAAGTATAAAGGATGGCCAATATTATCACAATAATATATGCTTTTGAATTCTGAATACCATGAGATGAGTACTTTCTTAGTGTTACATTACAGTATCTGGTCATGTTAGACATGGTGGACTACATGCAGATGTGTTGTTCTGTATGTGGCATCTGTTTACAATGTCGCTGGGGATGGCTGTGACTGGGGTTCCATCGTCACTGTAATACGTCTCACTGTAGTCGTTGCTGAGTAACTCCCTGATGACACAATACACGCACATGCATACACACACACATGACTGGAGCTGTGTCACATACATAACCACATCCTCTATTAAGTATCACAAGATAGAATCACTGACATCACATGTGGGGGGTCAACCTCTTTTCATACTGTCAGATGTTTTGAACACTGCGGTACAGCAATTAGGTTTTGATTTAGTCCACCGTCTAACATAGTTAGACACAAACTATGAAATATTGTATGTTGGTACACTAGTTTACCTATTTTTCTCTAGATGCATTTGAAGGTCTCTTCCTTCGATGGTCATTGCATATTTAAGAGTGTCTGGTCGTGAGTACTAAAAAAAGGGAGAAAGGTATTTAAATAATTTTCAGTAACCTTCAGTTGATATTTTTCCTGCGTACAAGCACAGCCCCGGTGAAGGATGTATAACGTACTACATTCACATTGACCAGGTCATGTATGACGTTGCTTACCTCTGCGTGTCTCTTGTTAAGCGTGTGCAGTCTGATCGGTCGGACCACTTCATACTTCTCTGTTCTGTCCAGCTCAGCACTAACACTCACTGTGAAGAGACAACTTTACTTTACATATACGGGGAAAACAGCCATCTAACTCTGGCAGACACTGGGTTCAACCTGTAGTAGGCATCCTAGAGCAAGATGCTGTCACCCCTACCTGCTCCTTAGTGACCTGTATCTGACAGTCCTACTATGCTAATCTAAAGTCTGATTTGTGAGACGTCTAAATGACTAATAGGTAAATAGTACCAACAATGGTCATACATACCCATTAACATGTTGATGTGTAAATTGTAACTTCAAGGTAAAGAACTTGCTGACCCAAAATTAAAGGAAAACTGGTTTGTTTTGTGTTGAATAACGTGAATACAGAAACTTATCTAGGGTTGTTTGTTACAATGCTAGGAAGGGAAGTCTTTGTTCTTAAACCTACATAACCCTGGGTGTCTCATATGCGGCATTCTTCTGGCATTCCTCCTGAGGTTTAATAAAAACTAAATTGCTTAGGTTCCCTCTACCCATCAGTGGATGATTATCCTTGGAGTGCAGGAGGTAGCTTTCGGCAAACCGCAGGGCGGCTGAGTTTGCAACAGACCACAACGGTCCTATTGTTCGATGCCAGCTTCATATCTGGCTGGTATCAAGTGTGTACACAGGAAACACAATTACAGCCTGAGCCACTATAGCGACGTGCGGTGGGAGCACTCATTAGTTTTGGCACTTCTGGTTAGTTCTTTTCAACATCCATTTCCTGTTGCAGGATATTGACATTTCTCTGGGGGTATAGACCATATCTATGGTATAGACTAACAATGGAGAGACCGCGAGTCGTAAAACATGAACAATATCCTTAAAGACGTTCATGTGTGTCATTGTGTTCAAACTCTGTGGTATCAGTTTAGAGAGCGGGGGCCATGACTACACACGTAGTGGATATCTAAATACACTTTCAGTGGCAGGAAAATACAACAACGATGTTTCAGGTGTCAATATGCTCACCCCGGCCAAAGCACCCAGATCTGTAACACGCCTTGGTTCCTCTTTGAGACTCATTATGGTGATATTCATAAAGAACTGTTTACTGCATCTTTTCAACATCCGCTGTATGCCTAACTAACTATAGGCCCATTATAGGATATGAGAGAGGTATATGATTTACAATCTGAAACACTTGATAAAACAGCTCAAATGAAAGAGAAATGTGTTAATCCTGTCTAAGTAAGATAACTGATGCGGGATGATGAAACTAAACCTAACATTATTTATTTTATTTTGTATCCGGACACATGAACGCCATAGACAAGTGAACAGATTCTGTAAGCTGTCATCTCATTTCATAATAATGATGTCTATATTGATGATAAACTATATGGGTATGATACTTTTGTATTGTATACATTGAGCTAAGAAATGGAACTTGTTGACATTTAATGTATTGTGTAATTTGTACATCTACTGTAGAACAATAGTGTGATTATTTCCCCCCAACGTATCACCTTGGTGTAGACCTATCTGTAAAGTTTTATAACATTGTGAATTAAAGTTGAAAAGTAATCCACAATATGACTTTAATTGTCTACTCATGCAAATGTATGTTGAAGAAATGTAAAATAGTGAAAGGCTTATTGGAAGAAAACAAGAAAAATGAACTAGAGAGCGAGTCTAAAAGCCTGATGTTTTTGTTAGGGTTAGTAAGATAGTTAGTAAGACGCATTAAAAACAATGTTTGAATTCAATTCACCTAAATAAGGTACAGCCCAGTCTAAGGTCTGTCCACATATTGTGTCTTCAAAATAATGTAATGTATGTTTATGTAATATGTAGTGTTTGTGGATAGTTAGAGCACATTGACTTACAAAATATTCAACAATATGATTCACTTTTCTTTTGTTTTTGGTAGTTTGAACACAATGACACACATGAACGTCTTTAAGGACATTGTTCATGTTTTACGACTCATGGTCTCTCCATTGATAGTCAATACCATAGACATGGTCTATACCCCCACAGAAATGTCAATGTCCTGCGAAATGGATGGGAACTGGATGTTGAAAACCGGAAATGGGGCCGGAAGTTGGAACTAACGGGAAGTGCTGGGGAAGTTCCAATGCTAAAAGGTTTCTTCCTTGATAATTCACGTCACACGTTTTTCTTCTAAAATAATCTGCTAATGTTAGTCAACATTGACAACACTGACAAGTCTATATTTCAGTCAAACGTTTCCCAAGTTGAGAAAACAAGACTGAAACTATGTTGTTTTAGCTACTGGCTCTACTGGTGAGTCGTGTTTACTCAAGCAGGGGGAGGGGGGGCTTCACAGCGTTACTTCACAGCTGACTCATGTCTACCTGTCACAGGTGTGCCGTGTCACCTGAGGCAAGGCGTGGCCTTGTTGTGCTCCAAAGTCCAAGTCTCCAGAACCCAAACACTAGCACCTAACGTGCCTTAGCGTCTCTTTGCTTTTTACGTTGAAGGTCCAGACAGAACCTGCTGTCCTTATGCAATGCGTCTGTAAAGCACTCAATTATATGGTCTGTATGGTGTATACAAAATAATTAGCAAAAAGACGCAACTCATTTTACCAGTTGTTTCAAAACAGCACTGATTACATTTACATTTACATTGCGTATCGAAGTTACGAGATTTGTATGTGAAATACATTTGAGCATATATGACGGATATACCAAGACAGACCTTTTGCATATGCGTGATGATAACCAGGGTCATGTATTGCACGTTGGCAGGTTTTATGGATAAATCTTGATTGTATCTATTAGATATTTCACTTAATTAGTTTTAGATGTGAAGACTTTACTGCAGGATGGGACAGAGTCACGTAAACAGCCTGAGGACATTTCTTTTCTCACGTTTTCCGCAACCCCAAACACTCAGTCACCGGTTTAACCACAACTCGCTTAACCAGAGTACACGTAACATAACTTAACTTAACTCTATGCACATTATAGAACCACACTTTGGATGTCTGGCTGTGTGCAGCAGACTGAAGTCTAAAGGTCAACACAAAAGTCCTTAAACCTGCGCTGACAGACAAGTGAAAGTGGGATGAATGGCTCGCCCCTGGGTGACTATTCCCTAACCGCTTTATGAATTAGTGATTGCTGCATCGCTCGGAGAGAGAGAGAGGGAGAGAGAGAGAGCGCTCCGGTTTCCCCGGTGGGTTACTCACCTGCGATCCGAAGCAAGGCGCTGAACCTCAGTATCCGCAGCAGTAGGAGGAGCGTTGTGGCCATTGTTAACCCTGCTCCACACCCTCTCAGAAACACACGGCTGTAATGAAGCCGCCCGGCTCAGCACGGGCCTCTTTATGTCACCTGGACTTTTCCTCGTCAGGCCACGCCCACACTCATCGCTGTCCCTCCTGGCTCTCCTGTCACTTCCTCCTCCTCCTGCACATTGTTCGACAAGTTTGCGCACGCCCCCGCCCCTGCACCGCTTGCAGGATAGCAGGAACTGCTGGTTAGGTTCTGCTGCTGGTTAGGTTCTGCTGCTGGTTAGGTTCTACTGCTGGTTAGGTTCTGCTGCTGGTTAGGTTCTGCTGCTGGTTAGGTTCTGCTGCTGGTTAGGTTCTACTGCTGGTTAGGTTCTGCTGCTGGTTAGGTTCTACTTCTGTACAGCGACTTTTAAACAACTCCACTTTCTCACTTGTGTTTGAGAACCTCTAGCACGTTCTACAAGATGCAGAGCTACAGAAACGATTAACCCCACGAAAATCACCAGA
>OOFB01017242.1:24857-40520 GCA_900323305.1 Trachyrincus murrayi | reverse complement strand
ATGATTTATTATGGATTATTTTACTGTTATGAATTTCATGAATATGTATTTATTCTCTCTCTCCCCCTCACGCTTGCTTGCTCTCTCTCTCTCTCTCTCTCTCTCTCTCTCTCTCTCTCTCTCTCTCTCTCTCTCTCTTGCTCACTCTCTCTCTCTCTCATTCTCATTCTCATGCTATATGTGGATATATTGATGTATTGCCCTGTCAATGCTAACCTCTGTGTCCTGGTTTTCCCCATGTTTCATGCGATTTGCCAACAGATGTTTCGGAAAAAAGCATCTTCCTCGTTGAGAATGAGAAGAATGACAGAAAGCTCTAGATGTAATGCCTACCTCCTTCTCTCTTCTGTAGACGGGGACCGTCTCTAACCGTCTCTGGGGGTGAAACCTTCAACGTTGTCAAAAGGAAGCCACAAAAAGGGGCCCCCAAACTGTCAAACAGCTGATATTAGATTAGTTTAATTAAGACAAATGATCGCAACCTACGTTCATTTTAAGGACATTTCATTCAGTAAATCTTAGGAATTACAGTAATTAGTGTCGCTGCCCCCTGCTGGAGGTAGTTGTGTTTAATTTAGTTAATTGACTCATTCAGGGGGAAGTGCTTCCAGTGGCTTTCACTTTGATGACGTTGAATGTTTACTGAAAAAAGCAAATCTCTCTGTCTTACTCTATCGTGTGCCCCATGCTGCCGATTCTTCTGTGTTGGGGAAATGTTTAATAGAAACAAACCAAGAGATGATGCTTCATACACATTATCATATTTTTCTTCTGATCCAGTTAAACATCATCTAGTCACGTGGAATTATAATGTCACACACTGAATGTCTACTTTGACATTTTCTACTTGTAACATGTTCTACCTGTGAGGTTTAAGACTGCAGTAGAACACTCGAGTTGTAAGAAACATCTCTTGTCATCTCTTGGTTAGGGCTGAACAACAATTTGCCCCCGACTGTTACTCCTCTGACACATGGACTAAATATGTGACAAAATGTCATGTGATTGGGAGGGGCTGGTCTGTTGCACTCCTTAAAACCAAGAGGTGGAAATCAAACCGTTGCAACAGTGTGTTGATTGGAATTCCAAAGCTGAATCATGTTGTTTGACACAGCGTAACTGTCTCTGAAACTCTTTCATGTCCATCCAGTAAGTTTGCTTCTCAGTGTATTCCACTGTGTAGAGTAAGAGTGCATACAAGCATAGAGATTGTCATGATTAATCCTATTGCTTATTTGGATGCGGATAAACTCGTTAGGAACTCTTTTTTTTATTTAATTTTTCTTCCTGCCGGCTGGTTGAACTACTCTGATGCCTGAGGAGGAAGTCGTGTTGAGGCTGGTTGGCTCTCTTTTTGTCCTTTTTTTACCGCCATCTTTGTCATATCATTTTGCTATCATGCATCAGTGGTTCCCTGCAGCAGAGTGTGTGTGTGTGTGGTGTTTGTGATGCTCAGTCAGTGTTGGTTTTCTCTGACTCTCTCTCTCTCTCTCTCTCTCTGTCTTTGTGACTCTCTCTCTTCCTCTGTCCCTTTGTCTCTCTGCCACTCTTCACTTTTATGATTTTGCTTTCTCACTGTTTTTCTTTCATGTGCCCATATTCTAATCTCCACTTCCCTCATACACTCCTCTTTTAAATCTCTCCTCCTCCTCCTCCTCCTCCTCATCCCTCTCTTTTATTTTCTCTGTCAATCGTCTCTGCCCTTCCCCCTCCTTTCCCAGGGAGTATAGACCGTGGGCGGAGCCTATCCTTCCATGAGGGGCGTGGCCAGCGCGAGGCTGAGATGAGGGCTGCCGCCGAGGAAGCGTCCAATAGCAGCGCAGGAGGAGGAGGAGGAGGAGGAAGCACCGTCCTGCAGCGCCTCCTGCAGGAGCAGATGAGCCGTAACTACCTGCTCCAGCAGCACCAGGGAGGAGCAGGTGGAGGTGCCGGCCCGGGGCCAGGGTACCCGGCCCAGGGGGGTCCGGTGGACGACCACTCGGTGACGCCCCACATCGCCCGGCAGGAGCCCCAGGGCCAGGAGCTGCAGACGGACAGCGGCATGGAGAAGCTGGCCTCCCCCCGGGGGGGCGGCGGAGGGAGCGTGGGAGGTGGCGGGCCCAACAACAGCAGCGGCGGAAGCGGTCAATGCCAGGGGCCCGAGGACCTGCCCACCTACGAGGAGGCCAAGGTCCAGTCGCAGTACTTCCGCGGCCACGGCCCCCCGCCGCAGCAGCAGCAGCAGCAGCAGCAGCAGCAGCCCCCGCCCCACCCGGCCTCCGTGGGCGCTGCTTTCTACGTGACGGGGATGACCGGCGCCAAGGTGCGCACGGAGGGCCGGCCCACCGTGCAGCGGGTGGGCGGGGCCGGCAAGGTGCACCAGGACGACGGGCTGAAGGAGCTGAAGCAGGGCCACGTGCGCTCCCTCAGCGAGCGGCTCATGCAGCTGTCGCTCGCCACCAGCGGCGTGAAGGCCCACGCGCCCGTCACCAGCGCCCCGCTCTCCCCGCAGCTCCCGCCGCCGCCGCCGCCGGGCCCCCCGGGGGACTACTACAAGCCCCAGCACCGCGGCCCGCCGCCCGACTACCCCTTCAAGGGGATGGGCTCCCCCCCCAAGCAGCAGGAGCCGCCCGGGGGGCATTTGTACCAGGAGCAGAGGGTCCGCGAGCACTCCCGGGAGGTGCCCCACGTCCGGTACCAGCCGCCCCCCGAGTACGGCTCCTTCAGGTAAGCGCGTGTGTGTGTGTGTGTGTGTGGGGGGGGTTGTTCTGGGGCCGGGGGCCCCCGGTTTGGTTGACCCCCACCGTCCAGCCCACTTGAATTGATATTAGGGAATGTGTCTTATGATTGAGAACTGTGAGAGTAACTACACACTTGAGTTTTCTACTTTGCTACAACTTGCCACCTTCATTCACCGTTGTATACTGTAAACAAATGCATTGGTGCTTTTTTTCTGATCTTGGTACTCTGTGATCAATCATTTATGGGGAAAAAGGAAAAAAAACTACTAAAATCTAACATACTATGGATTCAAGTTGAATAATTATGTTAATTTACCATAAGCCATATCTAAGAAAACCATAACTACATTTACCACTTAAAGGCCTGTTCTGGTGTCCAATCTGTTAAAGCGTGGCGACTTATGTGAGGGTTAAACAATAAAAACGTTATTGTGTAATCTCGGGCAGAGGGGAACTCCAGTGCTACAGTTGGATAGTAAATGGCAGAGACACAGTGGGCGCTCGTCATGCTAACCCTTACAGGCCGCGAAACCTGAACCGAAGGTGGAGTCTGTTTCCACTTGGATGGATGACTAACCTGTTTCCATTTCTGCTTTTTGGAAACGCTCATCCAATCAAATAGCTGACTCTGGATTTTGGAGTTTGTCTTAATCCAAAAATGTCTTGCGTCAGACTGGCTCTGCAAGTTGAGCAATTGTGTCGAGAACAGAAGAGGACTTTCTAGATTGAGGAATAAAAAGCCCTGAATTTGCCTTTTTTGAGTCAACCATTTTGGATCCTGCTAACCGAGCAACGTAACACATCGGTGAGATCTGCCGGCCTGGTGCAGCAACAACAACAATTCAGCAGCGCTTTTACTTTGTGAACCTAGAAGTGTCCACCGTCGGAAGAGAGATTGTGTCTCTCAGGTTCGGAGCAGATGTTATGAGTCCTGAGTAATGGTGGAAGTCCAACAAAGGCACACATTCATCAGTGCATTCGCATGACCATTATGCAATTGGTCACGCCTGCTCTGTGATCTGCAGTGTCCACGTATCTTCCTTAAAACCCGTATGCAATGTCTGAGGCCAAAAGTCACATGTGCATATATATATATATATATATATATATATATATATATATATATATATATATATATATACACGTGTGTGTGTGTGTGCACACCTATCTAATAAGACTGGAATAGACAAATGCAGATATTTGATCATGTCCAGCTTTTGAAAATCTGGATCTGTGGCTCTTACTGCTGCATTAAGTGGATGAGTAGCTTTATAAAACGGTTGTAAAGATAATACCCACAGGCATTCATAGAGAAGAACAATTGATCCATTCATCATTCATGCATTTCTGAACGTGATGTCTGCGTTGCGTTTCTCTCTAATGTTCCCATATTTATATAACTAACAGAACGAGGTCGAACGCTACTTAACACCAGAATTCAAATATTTTGTTCTTAATTGGAATTTTGTAAACTTGTAAGGCGATTATCTTTTGGGAACTAAGCGCGTCACCCACGATGAGTCAAACCGCCAAAAACGCACATTAAGCACACCGCCGTTGTTGGAATGTCTTGTGAGGCGAGCAAATAAAAACGTTCGAGAAGCAGATAAGCCAAACGGCACGCAGATAAGCTAAAAAAGTGCTGTTGTTTTTCTTTTTTAGCTAATGAGGAACTAAAGCCCCAGAGAACATAAAACCAAATAGTATAAAGTGTTTGTGAATTCAACGTTTTGGGGCTGTTTTTAAGCACCCAACGTTTTAACATAAACAGTATTTACTACTGCTTGGAAAACAGCTAAATTGGCCCCAACAGAGATTTATTTGGCAGAATGTTGGAACAAGTGAGCTCGATTGACAGCTCTCCATCCGAAGCCGCTGCGCTCACCACATCATATAGTCACAACGAGGGATTCATGTTTATATCTGCCGTCGTCGGAAAACTTGTTTCACGGCATTTTATGGCTGTGGAGACGACGCAGAGTGTAATTGATGGGTACTACAGTACTACAGTTGTAGCACATAAACAACATTGTTCAACAAGTACAATGTCGTGGCTGGAGCGGTTACACTCTCGTATCGTGGGTTGCACAGATAGCGGGAAAAGGCCACAGTAGCCCGCCCTGTTTGGCTCTCGCCCCTCAGAGCATTTTTCACATTGTCGCCAGAAATAGCGGTGTAATGCCGTGCGATTGGTTTGTTTCTTCTTGATGTCATTTCAAATTCCCTTCCCAATTCACATTGAGACCGACAAATGTTTTGTGTCTATAGATTGTAAGGGACGAAAGTAAATATGGGATTAGTTAAAGCGCCAAGGAGCACCACCATGTGGTTGAAATGTGTATATGATTAAAAAAATTACAGTAATTTTGCCTTCTATTGGTCATGGCTGCACACACACAATTGTCTGGAACGTACCGCCCGCTGTTTTCTCCTGACAAAGCTGGCGCTAGAGCTTCATATGGCTAATCCTAGCTACGCTAACATGGTGCAGCTCAATGCAATGGAGCCGCGGGGCTCTAAGCAGCGCTAACGTTTGGCCTGCAGCCTCGCCCGCCGATGGCATGGCGGGTACAGAGCCTGTCCGACCTGTTTCAGCCCAGACCGGAGTCTTACGTGGGAGCTAATTAACCGTCACCATGGCTGCTTTAATCATCGATACGCGACAAGCAGCAGCATGCTCCATACTGCCACAATGTCCTTCTAAAGGCTGGCTGGTGTTTTTCCAGCTCTGATCTGATCTCGACAACGCAACACGCTGGCCACAACAAGTAGTTATCAGGAAAGGGCATTTAAAGAGTAAGTAGGCCTACACTTTAACCCGTTTTTGTGCGTTTACTGCCATCTAA
The DNA here is from genome assembly GCA_900323305.1 of Trachyrincus murrayi. Classification (NCBI taxonomy): domain Eukaryota; kingdom Metazoa; phylum Chordata; class Actinopteri; order Gadiformes; family Macrouridae; genus Trachyrincus; species Trachyrincus murrayi. The sequence goes on along the minus strand of OOFB01017242.1, from coordinate 34,954 downwards.
AGGTTAAAAAACACGTTGATCTGGGTTTACTGTGATGTAAGCATCTATGGGAATATCAAGAGTGCCAAGATCAGCCAAAATTGCTGAATATGCTATGAATGACGTGTGGGTACTTTTTTTTTTTTATAAATGAAAATATGATTCCAACAAACTTAATTTTAAGTTTGACTGTAATCCAAATGATTTTGGCTGTATTCATTGAAATATGATATGTGGCCTTATTGCTTCCTGTCCGACCTATGTCTTCACCAGGTCCAGTAAAGATGGCTCAGTCCACTCCCAGCGGACGCTGCACCACCACAGCCCCACCTCCTCCGTCACCTCCGTGGGCTCCCTGTCCCGGACGCAGTCGTCCACCCTCAGCAGCCTGCTCAGCTCCTCCCACGCCTCCTACTCCCCCCACCCCTCGCACACCGTCCACCCCCCGAGTCAGGGCGAGCTCTACCCCGGCATGGGGCCCCGCCTGCCCCCCCACCAGCAGCAGCAGCAAGGGGAGCACATGTTTGGCCCTCCGCCCCAGAGGGCCCAGGTCCTATCGCAGGACCCCTATGGCTCCACACACAGGATGCACCCACACCAACAGCACCACCACTTTCAGCAGCAGCAGCAGCAGCAGCAGCAGCAGCAACAGCAACACCATCAACAACTACAACAACAACAACAACAACAACACCACCAACAACAACACCACCTACAACAACATCAGCAGCAGCAACAGCAGCAGCATCATCAACAGTTCCAGACTGCTGCTCCTCCGCAGCAGCAGCAGCCGCAGCTACAGCAGCCGGTCCAGGCCGGGCACTTCCCCCACCCGCATTCCCAGTACCACCTGCAGGGGGAGCAGTTCGCCATGATGGCCCGCGCCCACCAGATGGTGGACATGCTGACGGAGGAGAATAAGATGCTGAGGCAGGAGATGGAGGTGTTCAGGGAGAAGGTTTCCAAGCTGCACAAGGTAGAAACCAAAATCCCTCTCGCTGTTTTACGGCCGGTCTGCGTCTTTTATAGCGCAGATTACAGTTCAGGGGGGAAACTACGGTGGATTGCATTTTGTGTGTTTGCTGCCTTTTATAAGGTGCATACAATAATATAATACGTATTTTATGTCGGCGACAAATGGATAATCCATAACTGTATAAAAGATCATTGATGGGACTTTATGGTTTAGCAAGTAAAAGTCCCCCACCTCGGTAGTCAGGATTTGGCTGGCCTGCTGCATGAGTACAACAACAACTACAATGGCAGGACTTTTACTTTGTGAAGCTATAAGTGTCCACCATTGGAAGAGATTTCAACACTATTTACCAATGTATTGCGAAAGCAATCTACTACCAGTGGTTTTTCAAGAGCAAGTAGTTAAGAACAAAGATTATGGAAAATAACTATGAGGACATTAAACTCAGGTAAAAACAACTCAACTTAAATCGTTCCGCAGTTACAAAGTAATTGACTTTAAATCAAGTCAGTTCAACAAAGTCACCCATTCATCGTTGCGTTCTCATGATCATTGTGCAATTGGTCACGCCTGGTCTTTGATCTGCCTGAACTCATGTCCTCTTTATCAGTCTAAATGTCTATACATGTCTTAATAATGTAATACCCACGTCACATGCACACAAGCGTGGACACACGTCGGCAGAAACGGACACGTTATCATGTCAGCTTTCCTGTTTAAATGTCATGCTTAGTCAGATGACTCTTGTAAGCGGTGAAAAAGAAAGATAACAAAAAGAAAAGCCAAGCTTTAAGCCTGCCTTATTCTTTGAAATGAGATTCGTACCTCCGCCTTTACCTCTACATACTGATTGATTGTAAAGCTAGTTGAGTCCGAGCATATTCACAGACTTTGCTAGATGAGCAACCGCTTCATACGTATATTGTAGGCTGTGTTCTAACCTACCTACCTAGTCCTACCCAAATGTACTTTGGTGTGTTGTCCTACTTTTAAGTGGTCAATTAAAATACCATATCGGATGTACCATAGACGCCCCCGTCCTCCTTCCATGTACCCCGTCGATTACTGTACCGAGCAGGGTTCAAATGTTCTGACGGTCGGGCCAGGTCGAAAGAGAGTGAAGCAAAGATATTTCGTAGTAAATGAGAAGATGTTAAGTGTAAACTAACTGTAACACAACGCCTCGCGTCTCTCCCCGGCTCCCTCTCTCCCCCGATGCAGCTGGAGACGGAGACCCAGCTGGTGTCCGAGGCCTACGAGAACCTGGCCAAGTCCTCCTCCAAGCGGGAGGCCCTGGAGAAGACCATGAGGAACAAGCTGGAGCTGGAGGTCCGCAGGCTGCACGACTTTAACCGGGACCTCCGCGGTACGTCTCTGCCCCCCGTAAACGCTCCTTTGGTTGTGCTGTGGCAAAGGGCCTACTACTTACCTGAACAGGGGGACGCCTAAAGCGGTCAGCATACCTAATGCGGACAACAACAAATCATGTGATCGCGAGGGAAAAACGAACAAAGGCATACCTCTTAAATCGATTTTTTAGTATTTTATTTTGATCCCCCGTGTCCATGGAGACCCCACTGGTCTCAAGTAATGGAGCGTTCAGAGTACGAGTATAAAACAAGTTTGGACTTCTTCGGTCTCGGGCCGGCCGAAATACAATCAACTGCTCTTGAAGTATGCTGCCCGCTTAATCGTTAGGTCACAGACGTGTAAAGTTCTGCTTTTCTGTTTGTTTTGTGTCGTCTCTTGTTGAACATTGTTGATCGAGGTTGTCTTTTTGGCCGTGCGGATGCCTAGAAGGCAGCCACCGAATGAAATACAAAACGTAGCTCAGAAACATCTGTGGCGCCGATGGATGGATAGTCCTCCCTTTTCTGATTTAAAAACTCACCTTCTAGCTACAGTAGACGGCTGTGGCGGTTGTACTGAGAAGCTCCCAGGGAACCACAGTGGAAGTCTGTACCGCTTACCTCCTGGTGATGTTGTAGAAGGCTGTGGTTGTACTGTGTGTCTTCCAGGGACCAACAGAAGTAGTAGGCTGTGGTTGTACTGTGTGTCTTCCAGGGACCAACAGAAGTAGTAGACTGTGGTTGTAATGGGCAGCTCCCAGTGACCAAGACTAGTTGACTCACTGTGGTTCTCCTGGTTACTGCCTACTAGTGTCCACCAATCTGAGGTTACACTGGAGAGGACTGTGGTTAACATTCGGACTGGCTGAATGCGAGGCGTTGTGTGGTGTAAATGTTGTTGTTATTGTTGCGTTGTTGTTGTTGTTGTTGTTGTGTGGTGCTGGGATGTCGCTATGCCGTGACGTGTCCTATTGTGTGTTTGTAATGTTGTAGAGCGCATGGAAACAGCTAACAAGCAGCTAGCTGCTAAAGAGTGTGAGGGATCAGAGGACAACCGCAAAACCATCTCTCAGCTGCATGCACAGAGTGAGTACCACACACACACACACACACACACACACACACACACACACACACACACCAAGCATGTTCATATATTCACACATGTTCCTTTGTGTGTGTGTAGATAAGGAGGCGGTGAGGGAGAAGGAGAAGCTGGAGATGGAGATAAACGCCATGCGCTCCACCACCGACGACCAGCGGAGACACATCGAGATCCGGGACCAAGCCCTCAACAACGCCCAGGCCAAAGTAGTCAAACTGGAGGAGGAGGTAAGATCACCCCCCCCACCCCCTTGCCCATACTGGGTCAGGACCGGTTACCGTGGTAGCAGACTGGAGGACACTGGTGAGGTCACGGTCATGGAACTAAATAATAATTGGTAAATAATGACTTCTGGCCCCAGTTAATGTCCTGTCATTGTGCTATTGAGAATAATATGATTCAAGCATAGTTAAACCCCAAGATAACTTTTTTCTGTTGTCTACTTTCGGCTAAAAAAACGCTTTTCCATAGTGGTCGTTTTCTATTGGCTGCACACCCTGGCGTTTTTTTTCTAAAACCTCTACGCATTTTTTTTAACTCGTAGGTGGAAGTTCCCCTGCTAAAATGGGGGTTTACTTACCCTTTAATATTGTTTGGCCTTTGCTTCAAATATTTACAACACAGCTGTGCTTTGACTTTTTGGCACATACCAATTCCTTCTAAATACTATCTGTATTTATGGAGTAAATACCCTTCTCCTGGGTTTGTTTGTATAAAGATACCTGAGGAAATGGGGCAGAGGCCACAAGAAGGACTGAGGAAGTATATTCTTATCTCTATTCAATACGACCAGGGTTGAGCCGGAGGGAAAAGAAGCCTCCGGAGGCTCATGACACGAAGAGTTCATTAGATTTTAGCCTTTACGTGGCAAAATGTTCCGTGCTCATACGCTTATATCGCCATGGTGGCGACCAGGGCTGGCAGACTCGAGGATCTCCGTCTCTGTCTTTGCTCTCTTTTCCCTCTCTCGTCACTGAAATAGTTTTCCCCAAACAGTTGAAAAAGTTATTTTAAGAAACAGTTTCACCCTCCAGTAACTATACATTTATTTTTGTCATCCACCTTATTTAAACAGCTGGTATCAGAAATAGGTTTTTCAGACGTGTGTGTGTGTGTGTGTGTGTGCGTGTGCGTGTGTGCGTGTGCGTAGCTGAAGAAGAAGCAGGTGTACGTGGAGAAGGTGGAGCGCATGCAGCAGGCGCTGGCCCAGCTGCAGGCGGCATGCGAGAAGAGAGAGCAGCTGGAGCACCGCCTGCGGACGCGGCTGGAGAGGGAGCTGGACTCTCTCCGCATGCAGCAGGTAACCCATCAGATCAGATTAGGTTAGATCAGATTAAGATAGATTAGGCAAGGTTAGATTAGGTTACATTAGATCAGGCTGGAGAGAGAGCTAGACTGTCTCCACATGCAGCAGGTAACACTCACATCAGATCAGATTAGGTTAGATCAGATCAGATTAGGCTAGGCTAGGCTACGTTAGATTATGGCTGGAGAGAGAGCTGCACTCTGTCCGGCAGGTGACGTCCACATCAGATTAGATTCGGTTGATTTATATTAAGACTCGGTTACGTTGCATCCGATTAAATCAGATTACGTTACATTAGATTTCATCAGATTCGATTTAGGTATTTAGGATTCGGGTACTTGAATGAATCCACAGGGGGGGTGAATTGTAACAGTACGACAGCAGCACACATCAGAACAGAACACTCACCTCCGCATTCTCTCTCCTCCCCCGTCTCTCTCTCCCCTCCACCCTTCCCCCGGGTGCAGCGGCAGGGCGGCTCGCACGGCGCCGGCTCCGCCTCCTCGGAGTACAACGCCACGGCGCTGATGGAGCACCTGCGGGAGAAGGAGGAGCGCATCCTTGCGCTGGAGGCGGACATGACGAAGTGGGAGCAGAAGTACCTGGAGGAGAGCGTCATGCGGCAGTTCGCCCTGGATGCCGCCGCCTCCGTCGCCACGCAGAGGTGTGTGTGTGTGTGTGTGTGTGTGTGTTTGTCTACTTGTTTGTGTGTGCATGTTAGTTTAGTGTGTGTGTGTGTGTGTGTGTGTTTTACAGTAGGTGTTTGTTACCTCATTTAGTGTAAAGTAAATCATATTTAGTTCATGATAGGGTTACAAGCCACTCCCTTCTGTTACCGTTTCCAGGGATACGTCGTCGTCGTCGATAAGCCACTCCCCCAGCAGCAGCTACGACACGTCAGTGGAGGCTCGCATCCAGAAGGAGGAGGAGGAGATCCTGATGGCCAACCGACGCTGCCTGGACATGGAGAGCAGGTACTGGTCTGTGGGCGGGGCTTACAGGGCGGGGGTCATCCTCTGGGGGCGGGGCTTACATAATGAGCTCCTTAGGGGAGCTCATTATGACATTGCTGTGATTGCTGGCTAACCTAGAATGATGTGATGGGTTTCTTTTTGTACGTGATGATATCATCAATATTTAAGATGCCATTCATAGCAATCAAAGTATTCCCTCATTTATATTCCCAGAAGACAGACCCCACATTGGAACTTATTGAACCTCCTCTAACTTCAGCTTCTCCGTGCTTCAGCGGTCGTTACGTGCTTCCATTCAGATTACGTCATGGCCATATTGTTATGCCGTGGATCTACTACGTCCAGAGAGAGTTTTGAAGTCTTTCTCTCCCTCTCCAGGATTAAAAACCTCCACGCCCAGATCATAGAGAAGGACGCCATGATAAAAGTGCTCCACCAGCGGTCCAGGAAGGAGCCCCACAAGACGGACGGGCCCTCGGCCATGCGGCCCTCCAAGTCCCTCATGTCCATCGCCAACACGGGCTCCGGGGGCTCCGGGCTCCTGTCCCACTGCCTGGCCCTCAGCAGCTCGCCCATCACCGAGGAGCGAAGAGACACCAGCTGGAAGGGCAGTCTGGGTAAGAGTCGCCACGGAAACGAAACGTCACCCGTGGCTGTGAATTATGCTCTGTGTGTTTTTTTTGTTTAATTATTACACAAATGGTTTCAACTCGCCTATGGCCTGTAGTTTGTCGAAAAAAGGGAAGTGACCGGTTGTTTTTCAATATTCAGCTTGGTTTGGTAGTCCAGTGTTCAAGACGAACTGGCAGGTTAAAAAGGAAATGCCTTGATTGAATTCCCCTTTTTAAAGAGCCACTTGGAAAGAACATTTGGAAGAAGAAAAAAAACTAAACAGAAGGCAGTGTGGCAAAGAGGAAGTCGCACAGGAAGTTGTTTTAGAAATCAAAAGCTGTGAGCTGAGCCCAACAGCCACCATTGTTCGCTATTCTCTCTGTCTTTCTCTCTCTTTTTCTCTCTCTCTCTCTCTCCTTTTCTTTCTCTTTCTCTCTTTTCTTTTCCTATCTGGCTCAACTGGGGTTTCCTCTTTCAGTCTCCCTCACCAGGCCAAATCCTTGAAAAGGGATACCTTTTATTGGACTCACAGCGACGAAACACTCAAAGAGTTGCCTGCGTGTCAAGTGCCACCAACACCCAATATGCTTCAGGCTCACCGCGGCGTCCCGTTGTTCCCACGGAGCTGCTTCATGAATGGAGTGGAGCTGTGCGCACACTAGCCACCCGTGCTTCTCGGTCACAAACATCCTCATAAAACGTCAATAGCATTTCTCAATGAATACGAACTGTTAAAAAGCGTTTCTCCTCAGCCTGTGTTTAGAAGAAACAATTCCCAGAATCCTCAGTCTGTATTCAGAAGGAACAATTGGTCTTGGCAACCAAGAGTGCCACGGGACTGAGCCAGTACTGTTTGTACCGGATCGGGGTCGTGGAACATGGAACAGAAGTTCGTAAGGTCGTGTCCTTGCTCGAAAATGTAGTAATGAGAAATACAGAGTGGAAAGTCTTTGATTGAATATGCCGGGATTGCTGGACACACATCACAGTTTACAGCATCATAATGCCACTGTAACGGAACCAGCAAGAGTTGACGTAAACACAGTACCCTGAGCTGTAGTGCGATCTCTGGTGAAAAGCTGGTCATTCCTGCATTGGATGCTTAGACACTCGGAGAGAAGCAGGAATAGCCGTCGCATGGCCTGTGTTTGATGTTGTCCGCAATGTTTGATTTGAGCATTTAATGACTCTAAACTTACTTTACTTTAAAGTAAGTTAATGGTTTGTATTGTTGTTGTCTGTACCAGGGGTTCTGTTGGGTCCAGAGTTCCGGACGGACTCTCTGAGGACGGAGTCCATCTCCTCATCCCCCTCCCCGGTGCTGCCCTTCATGCCCATGGCGGCGGGACACTCCAAGACGGGCAGTCGGGACAGCTGCACCCAGACGGACAAGGGCCAGGCCCAGGAGAGCCACAAGAGCAGCACCCCTGGCCTGCAGAGCATGACCCCTGGCCTGCAGAGCATGACCCCTGGCCTGCAGAGCATGACCCTGCCTGCCCGCCTGGGGACCAGCCCCGTGTACATCCCGGACCGCCTAGCAGGCAAGAGCCTCTCTGTCTGCCAAACTGCATACCTGGCTGTCTGCCTCTGTGTGATCCCACTGTGAAAAGGGCCAAATAGTGTCTGAGAAAACAATTACGTCTTACCGTTTCCATTTTAGTTCATTGCACGTGTGTCGCTAGGGGGCAATACCGCCTATTTAAATATTAAAGCCTGAGATGGGTTGCTTTCTACCCAACCCAACAGTTCCAAGAAAAAAAGCTTGATTCATGGTATTGTTCTGTTTGTAGAGATTTAGCAGTCTTCAACCGACCTTCTGAAATGTGCTAATTTTTTCCTCATTCTTCTCTCTTTCTTTCTCTCCATCTTTCTTTCTCTCCTTCTCTCTTTCTCTGGTCCTCTCTTTTGTGTAGATGCAGGGTTCCACAGCAGTACTCTGGAGAGACGGCCCCCAGTTCACTCCCACCCGCAGGCCCCTCCCCCTCAGCAGGAAGTAGACAATGACATGGTAGAGATTCTTATCTGACACCGTCACTTTAAGAACTCTCCAGCGCCACCTGACTGGCCGCAGAAGAACTGAACCAGTCCTACAAGATATATATATATATGTGTGTAAACAAACGTAAACAAAAGTCACACAGCCTCTGATTAGTGGATGTGTGACAATGCCATTTTTTTTGGTTCACCGTACCCACTGGAGGTCAGTGAGTCAAAACAAATACACGTACACACTCACTCACACACTTTGAATTTTTGGTGAAGGATAGCTCTTTTTTTCTTAATTTAACAATTGGTGTTTAACGCTCTCCGTAGAGGGTATGTAAGACTTTGTTAAAATGCACTAGTGTGTTTTTCCAGATATATTTCTTAAGGAATACGTTGACGGTGTCTGGAGTGTTGGTATCATTGTTACAGTGTGCACAGAACTTATGGCAACGTGTTGACCAACACCTGCTAGACTATGAGCATTTCACCAGTAGGCGGGACATTTGGAAAGGACGTAATCGGCCGGTGACCGCCAATAATAATGCTCGATTGTTAAGGCTCCTCTCGACATTTCCAATGGTTATTTGAACAATCCTGAATGGACCTCTTGACAACAAGTTACTTCTGTTGTTGGCCGTGTCGCCGGGCAGATCAATCAAGTCGCTTCGACAGTGTTGCCAGAGGCTAGCTCGTAGACCGGCCTCCCTCGGACCAAATGTACCGGTCTCCTTTTCATGCATTTATTGCACTACTTAATTTTTTTAAAGAGGGTGTTCCTTTTTTTTTATTCCTTTACAAAACATCCGACGTAGGTATTGTATTTATGTGTAGTTTATTATTTACAATAGTTAGGCATGGTAATTGGGTAACGATATTGTACTCTACAAAATATCCTTACCCTTGTAAATACTGTATATGCGTATATATGCTGTAAAAAAACCTAACCTTGTGGAGGATTTTGTGTGAGTGTGTGTGTGTGTATGAGGGGGAGGGGTGGAAGCGAAGCAAGGCAGTTAATCGCATTACATTGCACAGAGACACTCGTTTGTAAAACATGGGTTGGATATCGCCGTTTTGCTAGCAGTCGTAGCTAGTCACGCAAACCTGCTAAGAAGCTAGTAGGAATACTGGTCTCGGAAGCTTGCTATGTCACCATGGTGATGTCGCAGTACCCTATTGGTCGTTGATGTATTCAGTCAGTGCTCTAAAAAGAACTGGCTGAACTATGTGCCGCCTAACTTGCTTTCCGTGGCTTTGGGTGTTGCTATGCGATAACACCCCCGATGCATGACTCTGGCATTTGGCTGTGGACATTTTGGAAGGGAAGGATGAGGAGTCGGGCACTTTCACTGTGATCCTGTTTTAAACCGCCTGTCCAGTCCCCACTGGATGGGGTTGGGGGCCTGATAGTGGACCCTTGTCAAAATTAGGAACCTCTCTGACACCCCTGGATGGGATCCTGCCTTATTGTTGTTTCTATTATAACATGGCATAATGCCTAACCACTTCCAGAGTCTTATATGTGGACCAAGGGCCCCCGATGCCGGTGGTTGTGTCTTGTGTGTTTTTCTGAGTGAAATAGTTATCGTAGTAGTAGATGTTACGTTAATATTATTGGTTGACTCTTTGGTATTTGGTCCAAGCCCGTCGTTGTCACAGCTGTGTGTGTGTGTGTGTGTGTGTGTGTGTGTGTGTGTGTGTGTGTGTGTGTGTGTGTGTGTGTGTGTGTGCTTGTTTATTACTTTTTGAGTGTTTTTCTTAACTTTTTACCTTCTTTTTCTCCATTAATTATCTTTGTGTTGTGTGTGTG
>OOFB01017242.1:0-13576 GCA_900323305.1 Trachyrincus murrayi | reverse complement strand
TGTGTATGAAATGCGCCCCCACACACTGTGGCATTATACTAGAAGTGTCCGAGAAGCTTAACCCTCTCTCGGACACGGACATCAAAATCAACCGCTGCCCAGACGGAGCTCCACCGACACACACACACACACACACACACACACACACACACACACACACACACACACACACACACCTCGCAGCCGGTGTCCCTTCGTCGTGACGTCACGAAAAGAAAGCCACCTGCGTTCGGCGCTGAGCGGGATGCTCACAAACTGGTCACAAACATAGGATTTGACTCCCTGATGTTTTTCTAAATCACGGTCTTATTTTAGTAACACTGACAACATGGCACAGAGTAGTACTATGTCGACGATCATAGAAGACATTAAGACTCTGTTCGTCAGCAACCACGAACGGAGTGAAAATAGTGTGCATAATATGTCTACTAGCACCTCCACCTGGTTCCAATCCAAGTACTTGGTCTCACTCCGAGGTCTCACTCCTGACATCATCATCATCATCATCATCATCATCCGTTGTTCACGTTGAAAGGTAGTATTGAACAGACACACTCCTTATGTAACCTAGCTAGCAACAGGTGGGCTAGGCAAACTCGCTCACTCAAGATCAACACAGTAATCTTCACAGCGTGCAATGTAGCCCTCAACAACGATGACTTTTTGGTCAACTTCGTTTATTCGAACTCGTAATAATAATAATAATAATAATAATATATAAATATATGAGGATCAGGTCAAAATGTCACTCGGCAGCATCTCGGCTAGTTGACTTGAAGCTGCTAACTTTGTGTTGTACAACCGCATTAAGGCTTGTAAATCTACCCAATCAACATCCAAAGCAGTAATACGCTTATAGATTTATATTATAAAACAAACAACAACAATGTCAAAGACACCCTGGTTAAGATATATTCACATTTAGCCAAATAAACTTACCCTGTCAGTGCACTACCGCTGCCTGACTCCGGACGCAACGTGATGACGTATGCAAACAAACGGAGGTGTTCTCTCTACAGATGCAATAGACTGAAACAATATTTTCAACAGTGTGTATTTAAAATGTAACAACTACAAAGGCTCAATTTCGCACATTTTTTTGACCAAAAAAAATGAACAATTACAATAATACATATACATTAAACTCAATTTAATATGTCCACAAAGTAATAGTGATTTACATACAGAAGAGAGAAAATTGGCACTTAGTACAGTATTGGGAGTTTGAATTACTAGTAGGCCAAATGGGTGAATGGGTCTCGGTGTGCAGTATGTAGCAATAATAAGAGAGAGAAAAAAAGATACACAATTTCTCTTGAAAGAACAGGTCCTGTACTTCCCAACCCCACAGGACAGGCAGGAAGAGGCAGTGGAAACATTGTGAAATAAAAGGTCCAGAATTGACTGTGTATATATTTGGTAAGAATCCTTCTTCCTGTACACACACATAGAGCACGATGCTGCAGAATACAGACCATAAATCGACCTGAAGTGTTTGAAATGGGTTTCTATATACATACATCCACATGTAGCTCTTGACAATATATTAATGTATACACATTAGTTGGACATTAGTATGTCGATGCATACAGATCAACATTAACATGTGAGTTTCTCTTCAAGGTGAATAGTATGTTTATTTACAGGCAGACTGTAAATAAACACACATGTAGCCTGGAGAGCGTTTAGTCCCATCGGGTAGGAGTACGGCAGTGTTTGTAAATTGGAAAGACTCCCATGTCACTCAAGGCAGAAGAACATCCAAAAAGATTCTCTGAATATAATTCAATAATCCACTCCAAAAAAAATCTAGATCTCAGGATCTGCATCCTGTGTGCCACCCCATGGTCCTTAACTTACGTACAGGCCTGAGAACCATCGACACATAGACATGACTGAGATATAACTTGTGATGGAATGGGTGGAGATGCGGATGGAGACGAGACCCAACGACAGAGGCACACCCCTGTGTGTGGTAGACACATGCTACCATTTCAAATTGATCACCATAGATACGAAATAGGTAATAGCCTCTAAGAGGGGCCCCCTTAGTTGCTCTCCATCACTATCTATTCATTTAGTAAAAGCTTCTTTTTTTTGAAAAAAGCTGCAGGGATGCAGGCATCTTCCTCAAGGATGCCCACAGGTGCATTGGCAGAATCCAGAACCTTTCAGCTGGAAGTCAAACACCCTATAGGCTATCCTGCGCCCACCAGCCCATCTGTGTCCTACAGACGTGCCTATGTTCCCTTTCCAGCTGAATAAAATCCACGTTTTAACCAACTTTGCGCAACATCTCATAACATCTAATATCGTATACGATTTATGTGCTGGCATTGGCAGTGTAATAAGCTATATAGCAGTAGTAAACAATAAGGTTCCCTTCACGGCGGACGCGGGAAGAACTATGCATTCTGTGGCTGACACAATAAATGAACTGCATTAGGAATAAAACCAAATATTCCTGTGTGAAACAGACAAGGCTCAAAAAGAATAAATAAGAAAAGATGATATCTCTAGCACACGTGACGTCACGCTAAACTTCGATCATGTGTAAAATAACCAGAACTTTGTAAACATTTTGGTAATAGCCGCCATTACTGGGGCAAAAGGAATAACATACAAATAATGAATTGCACGTCTGGATCTGATGATCATCTGGACCTGACAGCTAGCATGCTAAAGTGGGTCGCACACCGGCCAAGAAGCACGGCGTGAACTTCTGTGTCTTTCAAGGTGCTTCTGATGGGCACTCAAAAGATTTTGAGCCGTCTTGGAAGTTAGAGCTGAATAGGAGTCGCAGTGTTAGCATCTTCGCTGAAAACAATGGTTAACTCTTTTTTTTGTAATGTTCAGTGTGTGACCCCCCCCCATCACTGTATTTTCTTTCTGTTTTTGTAATACTGTTGATCTATCCAGAAATATAAAAGAAGTTTGAGGCATGAACAGAATGACTCTTGGTGGTTAATACAAAGAGACGTGCGTATAGATAGGCTATGTGGTGACGTAAGTAAGACGTAAGTATACATTTGGCATCCGATCAGCTTCTCTTTTTTTCTTCTTCATCATCACTTTACTATGGCACAGACCTGAAGGAAGCATCATTAAGAGTACTATTACCCCACACCATGAATATACAATTAATATATACAGTATATATGTATACTTCCGCTTGAGTATCTGGCCATACATACTCTCAACAATGTATTTGTCTTTAACATATAAGGCCCATTTAAGTTTATTTTGTTCTTCTTTTCTTCTTTCTGCCTTTCTGTTTTGTTGTAAAGTTGAAGTAAACAGTTTGAGCGTGGTTCGAGAGACATCCAAAATGTCCGACCATGTTTCTGGCAGCTGATTGGGTCAAAGCCCTCTCAGCAAGGCAGTAGAACAGTCGCTGTACAGCAGGAATGCTTTTCTTAACCTACAGCTGGTGATGTGTAGAGGTGGCCAACATATGTGGTCAACTTTGATTGTGCAAGAATTAGCACATTGGCCCATGGCTTGATAATCATATTGAACAAAGCAAATTGCCTACGTGTGATAAAGGGGCACTGTGTAACATTTTGTTTGTCTAAATATGAGTATAGTTTGTTATCCTGACCCATCATGGACAAAAATCGATCTAAAATGGTAGCGTCAGCTAACTTTGTGAGCTAAACTTGCACGAGACACACAACACTAGAGAATCTTGCACAGTGCTCCTTAAGAACAAAACGAAAAAAATAAACAAGTAATGTCCCATTGCTTCCACTGTTGACTGCATACTTGGACACAGCACTGTAGCAACCACCACTTCGGGGGAAAAGTAAAGACACCTAAACACAATTCAAATGATATACTAGTCCAAACGATATACTGCCAGCATGCTGGCAAAGTAACCGTGCAGTTGCACAGATAGTTTAGCGAGTGGCAAGATCCAGACAGCAGCATTTTTAAGCAACACAACTTGCAGTGTGTGGTTGATGGAGTGCTGGAGATAGACATAAACACGATAACTCTCTGTGGTTAATGCTAGCCTGGCTATCCTTGCTACAACAGCCAATAAAACTGTGAGAGGTAATATTCTGGCTTCTGGCCAAGTCATCTACCCTCACCTCGCCGTATTTCATGGTGTGGCCGCCGCTAGCGAGACGTTTGGCAGGAGCTGCTTGCCAAGGACATTAAATGCCCAGCGGGGCTGTTTCTGGTCGGAACGTCGCCATACCAAGAGTAATTATCCCGGAGAGAAAACTGCTTTCAGCTTGGACAATCCTGGCCAACCAAAGACAGGAAGAGCAAAGTAGGAACCAGGGAGAACCAAGGAAGAAAATATATAACGTGACAAACCGGAACAACCAGAAGCCCCAGACAGACACGCGTTTTTTTTTTTCTCTGTATCGCTGGACGTCCTCGGTTGTCCGATGGACCCGCACAGCGCTGGCCTCACTTCCCCTTTATGATCTCCTCGTATCTCGGCGGCGGGTCACTGTACGACGGCGCCGAGATCTCGTCGCCGCTGCTCTCCGCCATGTGCCCCGTAACCTCCTCGTAGGACGGGGGAGGCGTGGCGCCCGAGAGCCGCGAGGCCACCGACAGCGAGGGGTTCTGCACGTACAGGGAGCGGTGGTTCTGCTGCGGAGGTTCTGGCTGGGAACAGGCCTGAATACACCCCCCCCTCTCGGGGCCGCTCACCACCACGGCGGGCCGCGAGTTAGAATCCTGGTGCGAGGCGTCGGCGTGAGTCGGGGTGTCGCGGTGCACCAGGATGCGGGGCAGACTGCGCGTGGCGCGGTTGTTGGCCAGGTAGCGGTTGTGGGTGTAGGCCGGCCGCCGGCGCGTGGCCTTCTGCAGCTGGCACCTCCAGAGGAGGAAGAGGGCGATGATGATGAGGAGGGCCACGCCCAGCAAGGGGACCACCATGTAGACGGTGTCGGCTCGCTCCGAGGCACCCTCGCTGTTGCTGCTTACTGTGTACACACTGCGCGTCTTCCAGAACTCCATCTGGGGACGAGGAGGAAGACATTTTTTTTACATTTCCCCCGTGACTCTGATCCAACGCTGTGAATTTTAGGAGACGACGAGAGACGCTTACCGTTCTCTCCTTGTTCTCAAACACTTCATTGGCCTCCTCAAAGCTGCAGCTCTCCTCTCCACACTCCCTCTCGATGTCCCCCTGCCAGAACTCCTCCAGGAAGCCATTGGCTCGTGGGAAACGCTTGAGGATGGAGTGAGCGTCCTTGTCATCGAGGAAGGCTGGCGAACAGAGACACAAGATGAGAACATCAAAACAGCTCCTGGACATTCTTTTAAATGTCATGTTCTGGATTTAGGCTTTGTTTGTTTTATGTTTGGCCTTCCGGATTTTTTTGCAATTGTTGATCTGAAATGGTTCTGCTTGTTTTAACGCTGCATATTCTTTTGGCCAACCTTGGTTTGGAAAGACAAAATTTTTTACAACACTTAGTCTCTACCAGCAACAATAAATGAGTTTTAGATGTCCTTGTTCCAAATTAACCATGCAGATCTGATTATTTTATTCCACTTGCATCTCCATCAAATATTTTGCCTTCAGTGTGTGTGAGTAGAGCCATGACAACGCCTCACTTGTCAAACTTGTCACTTCATTTCCTAAATTCACTTCATGTCAGAAATCATGTTTTACCGTGATTCATAAAAGCTGGTGTTGAGGAGAGCTGTGTAGAACCTCACCTTCAGCCATGCTACCACCCTGCTTCCTGTTACAGATCCCCCTCTACACCCTGGAGGGAGAGAACACAACACAGAGACTCGCTTGACTAGCTGCACTGCATTTCAATAATCGACCTTGTCCCACTTTAATTGTCCTTTAGACTCTCTTTTACCGTGATCTTTGTATATTTGTATCTGTTTGGTGAAAAATAATACGAGTTAATGAGGACGCGGATAACAAAGAAGAAGAACAAGGAGGATGAGGAAGGATAAAAATAACCATCTTGATTTAGGACTTTAGGACTTTTTTGTCTGTCTGTCTGTATTGTTCTCTCTCTGTCTGTCTGTATTCTGTGACAGCGACTTTCTGCCTGAGCCTGGCAGACACAAACAGGAGGAAGACAGAGAGAAAGGCACAGACAGACAGAAAGACATAGGCCTACAGCCACTTTGTCCTCCTATCAGTGTGGATGTGGTCTTTCTGTTCGCCTTGCCTGTATCTTTCTCTTTTGTATCTCTGTCTTGTCTGTGTGCTCATCTCTTTGTATTCCCTCGCTAAGACACAGAGATCTACTACAGTTTTGCTCTTTAAAATATCCACCTTTTGGCTATTGTGAGCAGCCCTCATTCAGCTCTTCAGCAGCAAATACATTCCAGCTATAAATATAGACAGAGCAGGGTGGAGAGGAGTGGGGGTCGTAAGGGTTTCCATAGCAACAGAGATTGAAAAGAGACAGGGAGTCACGCGAGAATTGAACCGAGCGCACTTTAAAATCCAGACCAACTTCAATTAGTGTGCTACGGAAGACGACACATTCGACAGCGACACTAATATATACGACATTTTTTAGTTGGGTTTCAAACATGACGGAAGACAGAAAATCTATACACACACACACACACACACACACACACACACACACACACACACACACACACGATCGCACGCACAGAACACTCGCGTCGCTCTCTCTCTTTCTCTCTCAGCATCTCTCTCACACACACACACACACACACACACACACACACACTTTGGTAATTGGCTATCTCGGCAAATAAAAAGGAATACGACCGACTTTTATACTTGAAGACATATTTGGGCTTTCATCTGGGCAGAAAGACAACGCGACATGACCAACTGCATGAGAAAATAAATTCAGAGATAAATAGTTTGGGTAATATTACACATTATTTAGTAGATCAACTGCATATAAAGTAACGTGGGTTTGTTAAAAAACGAAATGCCCTATTGCCATTAAAGTATTAATGCCTTCTCCTGTGCGATATAGAAAGCATCAATATTCATGTTGAGTTGACATTCTTCTGGGGGAAAAAAAAGACTGCTGAGCGTGTGTGCCATTTTAAAATAAAAAACAATTCAGTACTACATTTAGAAAACCTAAAAAAAAAATCTAATGCCCATTGAGCACCACTTATTGTACAGCCTCTTCTATTGTTAACCTTGTAACTTAGTTGGGTAAATAGATAAAATCCCTACCTTGAACGCTACCGCTACAGAAAAGCCTTTATTCCTTCCATCTCTGACTCCCGACAGGGGAGCACCCATATGAGTCAGTGCGAGTCAGTGACAGAAGCGGTTTTCAGCCAATGGCAGAGGAGATTTCCTCACACACAACCAACCACAGCCATTGCATTATTTTTACAGTTCTGTAGGCGAACGCCCCGATACAAACAGAGGCAGCTGGGGATTGTAGTTTGGGGCAAACTGGTGCTGCGTTGCATATATTAGTAAGCCTAAATTGTTCTTTAAATAAGTGTTACAGTCGGAGACGTAATGACTTATTTAATGTTATTCTTCTCATTATGGTGTGCTGGTGTCTTGTACGCCTACTGGTGTTCTGTCGGTAGTCTGAAAAAATGAACACTGTCCAACAAGCCACACCTTAGTCTAAAAAACTACATATCCCAAGATTTCTTAAGACGTTTTTTCTTCCAATCTGGAAGACAGTGGTATCCCCTTATTCTCCTCGTTGATCATCCTGTTCCTTGTAATACGCTACATTGAGTTAAAAAATAACCCAACCTTAGTTGCAGTTTGTAATATAATGTAATGTCTTTATTATGGCTTTGTGTAATTGTTAGTCTAAAATACGTGTAATGTTTATATTATTATACTATTATTATACTCAATGGGGGAGAGAAATAAGTGCTGTTGAATGGAACTGATCACTGACTGTTGCTTTGATATAAGAAGCAATGCATCAATTCTTAAGTTTCTCATCTGATCTTGAAAAAAACTATTGACATTTTAACCAGTCATAACCAGTATATTTTCTTAGAAAATCAAATTGAATGGGTGTGAGATCAGAGATCCAGACAGCATAGACTAGGGTTAGGGTTAGAGCCCCTGTGAAGGTTCTCTTCGCACTCTGACCTTTGACCCCTGGGGAGATCAGTCACCCATCTCTGGGGAGCGTCTCATATTTCTCTGTATACATGCTCTCCACTTTTTCCATTTAAATTCTCTTTTATAAATCGTTGTTGCCCTTACCCTCCACCGATTGGTTCAAATTTATTTTTCATCCTTCACTTTTCCCAAGTGTTCCCTCACTCCTACAACCCTATTTTTAAGTGACAAAGCTTTTTTCATTCACTAATTCTCTCTCAGCAATCTGCTGAGACTGTAACCAGAGCGACAGCACACGCCAACCAATCAGAAGCCGTAGATAAACATCAAAGGCTCAAGAGGAGGTGGTGAAGAGCAGGATATCTTAATCAGACAATCAAAGCCAGTTAATCAGTTCCTTTTATTGTATTTGTTTTTAAAAAGAAACTTTGAACAGTGTTTTGACATGACAAAAAACACAGTATAAAAGTAGTGGTACAAAAATAGTGCAATATAAATACATGTTTTTTACAGTAATAAATTATCAAATGTAAATAGATTTAGTTGTGTATATACACACACGGCCAAGGATTGGACCTCAAGACGGCCTGTAAACATATTATGCATCCCAATATGGGATTACTTGTGTCCCACCCCTCCGGCCAACACACTGTGGCCCGAACAAAATAGCTTCAAAATATTATCCCAACCCCAATGTATAACCAACTGATTGCTCTTAACTACATCTTCCCAATTAGTCTTTACAGGAGAGTAGTGTGTCAAAGTTTGTCATGAGTGTTAAATGCACAACAACACAATCACAATTATTATTATTACTACACATTCAGAAGTTTGGTAGACAGTACATTGTAAAAAACACCACACCCTACGCAATCTGACCTGCGGCTGTAAATGGAGGGTTCGGGAATTTTCTATGACCACCAGGCCATGCGGCTCGACGGAGCCAATCGCGTCGGTCGTGTGTGTGTGTGGGGGTGTTCTTAACACACACACACACACACACACACACACACACACACACACACACACACACACACACACACACACACACACACACACACACACACACACACACACACACACACAGTTGTTGTCGAGTGGAAATTTTTACAACGGAACATGTTTTTGTAGAGGCGTCGTCTCTGACGTTGGAGGTCTGAAACCTCAAATGAACTTTCACAGTGAACGCATTAAAGTTCCCGTAAGACCAAAAACCGTTTGATGAAACGCTGGTGGTGGTGGTGGAACATGGCACGAGATGAAAGCAGTCCCGACGTAAGAGGGGGCTTCAGTTGTAGGCAGTGAAATGAGACTGGGGTTTGAGGCACTCCTCCTCAGAGTCGCATTCTTCCTCAGAGTCGTCATCATCATCGTCCTCGCTGTCCGACTCGTCGTAGAAGCTGATGGTGGCCTGGATGGGAAAGTTGCGGAGCAGGGCTTCTCCGTCGCTGTACAGATAGTCAAACGACTTGGACTTGGGCCAGAAAAGCCTGTGTATGGAGAAAAAAAACGGGTTATTGACAAGTACTGATTGTCTGCATTTACTGACAAAGTTACAGATGCGTATGGTAGCGGTGGCGTGTGACCCGAAGGGTAGGGGGTGGTACTGACCTTACAGGGTGCTGGAAGGACTGGGGCTTGCCGTCCGAGGAGAGGCTGCCTGGAACTACGGGTCTGGAGTACGGCTGAGGAGACACAGAGAGAGACACGGAACATGAACACCACATACACGCACGCAACTACGGGCGTTTCGTTAAATACGCTCGCTTGACAAAGTAAAGTAACATTCTTGTGCTCGATTACCCATTACAAATGCCTTTGAGCAACACATATTAGTGTTATTACTGTTTATGAAATAGGGGAAAGGGGTTGGAATAGGGAGATAAGCAGATACTTCTATAGCTGCTTATAAAGAGAGATTTCACACCTCCTAGGCAGCCAGATGGCTAGCGAGGTAAAAAAAAATAAAAATAGCACTGTGTCGGGAGAGCTGCAACATCATTAAACCATTACGAGGTGTGCCCTCTCCAGGGGGATTGTGGGGGAATGTTCTCTCCCACACTCCCTCTCTGTTCACTTTGGTATCTCTCTACATTTGGCCATCAGGAAAGCTATCGCAGTTTCCTGGAAAACTACAACAGTTTAAGCCAATCTACAACAATTACAAATAATCGCCATAATTACTGACCACCATTAACGTTTGGAATTAAATTGGTATTATAGGCTGCAAGGTGATAGGCATTTGGCTGCCGTCAGCTGTTGGTCTGAAGCCTAGTTAGGTGTCAGGCTGTCGAATCCGTCAAGATAGTAGGGAAGGAGGCGCTTTAAGGTGAAAAGGGCGCTTTTCGCTGACACCTTCCACGTGTCCAACTAAGACAAGGTTTTTCTAGAATGACTACGAACAAATCTGAGAACAAAATGAATGAATGGCGTAGGAGGCGAAAAATGTAAACTTACAGAGGAGAGTTTGCTCCGCGGGCATCCGCCTGGCGCGTCTCCGTCCTTGGCCACCCAAGGTCTCCAAAGCGCCGAGCGACTGCAGAAGAAGAAGAAGAAGCTTTGAGTCAACATGCATGTTTTCTGTTAATACAAATAGTTACAAGTAGACAAAAAAGGCTTTCGGTTAAAGTAAGCGGACATAGCCTATTGATTTCACAAGACATGTCCAATTCAATGCGTTCATTGTCTGTGGCTTCCTGGTATTCATATGGCGCCTATTCGCATAATAGGCCAACCCCAATGTGCGCTAAAAGTTAAAAGTCCGTTAAAATTGATCCCAGGCGTGTGGGTGCCTACCTGTCAGTTGTTTGCGGGCGGCTGGCGTCCTTTGTCAGCAGGCGCGAACGCGGTGCCACGCTGAAGGACCGGCGTGCAACCACACATGCGGAACTCATGGTTGCTTTTTCTGGTGCTGCTTTGGGTTCTCTTCGGAAAAAGAGACAAGAGTCCTGTGTGTCCTCGGGGAGACGTGACTGCTGCGGTGGTGGTGGTGGTGGTGATCTAACCTTTCTGAGTAGACGGCTGCTCGGGAGCTTGTAGTGTGTGTAGTGTGTGTCCGACGACATTGCCCGGGATATTTATACCAGCCAGGGCACCGGAGGGGGCGTTAGGGGCGGGGCATTGCCAAATGACTGAGCAGGAGGGGGGCCTGTTTTCGAAATGATTGCCGAGTTTGGGGGCAATTTGGCATGAAGACATGTCCACTTGTGTAAATAACCCCGCGCAGCGGGAGAGTGAGAAATGTGGTACCGTGGGGTTGTTTTGGAAAACACCGAGGAGAAAAGTTAGACACCATATGTGAGAAAGACAGCGGGGGAGCAGTCCGGGGTCCTCGCAGTGGGTTACCCAATTAGCGCAGAACACCAGTTCAAATCTCATTTGGGATTTTTGTGCTGAAGAACACACTTATACTAGACAAACATATGACCTATATGTTACAAAGCATCTACGTCACCCAGAGCGATGCAAACTATTTTAAAACATTTCAAAACATAGGCCTATTGTGTTTTACTTAGGCCAGTGGGACCTTAGTCTAGAACTGTGCTTATATGCTCAGCATTTGAAAGAAAGACGGAGAATTCAAGACACATACGCCTACATGTGAAAATAAAACAACACAATACAATAGATAAGCCTACAACATCTAAAGCCTCTCTTTTTTTGTGTTGGACACAAAACGATTTTAAACAAATGCGAGCACCATAAATAAACATTTATTACAAACCACATTTTTTCCTCTAAATTCTTTCACTGAACATGATTCCACTGCTGCAGGAAGTCTATATAAGTCCAAACCACTGGTAACGTAGGCCTACCGTCCCGGGAGAGCACGCGTCCTCCTCTTTCTGCTCGTTAGGACAGGTGTTAGAATCCTCACCGGCCGCCCCTCCTCTAATGAGACCGTTAATGAGCCGCTGATGAAGGGCCCTAAGTTTAAACAAACAAGCCTCGCGGGGGCAAATAGCAGCAAACTGGCGCAAAAGGCACAAATGGCGACGATAGCATAATGGATTTTTCAGTCAGCACACAAACGCGTTGTGCCTTATCAGCTCGATAAAGATCCGCATTTACCTCATCTGACCCGCTCACTGCTCACAGCTGTGTGTGAATAACACAATGAGCTGGTTGTTTAAAATAAACATTTTTTCCTCAAACGAGTTTTATATCGTTGTAACAAACCAATTAGTCTACGAATACATGTTGATGCAGACAGTATCATTGTTGGTTGCACTTTGACAAGTGAGTAAAATAGAAAATAAATTAAAAATAGGTGTAGGCGATCATCAAGACAATTCAAATACAGGCCGATCAGCTGTTTAGCTGACTATCTGACATTATATGGCATCTAAATGAGAATGTTTTGAAGTAGATTGTAATTTTAATAGAAGTAGGCCTACTTCTATTAAAATAACCTAGCTAGGCCTACTTTTTGTCAGCTTTTTCATATTTACCTGCAAATGACCTGCTCTATTAGCCTATTAATAAGATAAGAGTAAATTAGTCGAAATCATTGCAAATCACTTTATTTTTCGTTGGGCTATTCCTTCCTTCCTTTCTTACGCCTACTTGCGTTTTTATTCTATATGTTTATTTATATCTTTAACTAACATTACAAAAAAATCTGTGTTTCTTTCTTTCTTTCTTTTTCTCGTAGTATTCCTTATTTATTTATTTCGTTCTTTTTCTCGTATTTTATCTTTATTTCTCTCTCTCGCTTTTTCTATCCTGAGTTCTGACCGATATGCTTGACTGACTTGTGTACCAAATTGTACACCAGCCAGTTATGGCTATTCAGACAAAAGTTGCCCAGACACCCAAATGTCTCCTGCCCTCCACAACACGGCCCTGTCTAAACAAGGCTTGTGCTTACTCAACCTCATCTGTTTATTTGTGTGTGTGTGTGTGTGTGTGTGTGTGTGTGTGTGTGTGTGTGTGTGTGTGTGTGTGTGTGTGTGTGTGTGTGTGTGTGTGTGCGTGTGTGTGTGTGTGTGTGTGTGTGTGTGTGTGTGTGCGCGTGTGTGTGTGTGTCGGTGTTTTTACATTTGCTGATAGAGACGTCACCCTACCCCCCCCCCCCCCCCCCACGCCCCCCCCCCCCCCCCCCCCCCCCCCCTACACCGTCTCCCCAGAAGCCGCCCTCCCCCGGAGGGAGGAATGCAAGATAATCGCTGAGCAACTGCTGTCTTGTGTTGTTGTGTACATATGATCTTTTCCCGTATTTTAGTTAATCCTTCAGATTAAATTAATAGACAACAATTGACGTGACGACTTTTTGTAAATCGATGTTTTTGATGTTTACAAGAATACAAATCCTGTTTTTAACGTGAGTTAAAGGGAGGTCGCACACACATCGGGGTTGAAATGTGTAATTCGTTTTTTGGCCGTTTATACCCAAGAGCAAAAACTCACCGCAACCAAAGAAATGTGTTTACAAGTGAACAAAAAAACAAACACTGCCTTATAACTGCAGAGGTGGGAAGTAACTGTACTTAAGTACATTTTTCAGGTATCTGTACTTTACTTAAGTATTTATTTTTTACT
>OOFB01017241.1:7937-19098 GCA_900323305.1 Trachyrincus murrayi | reverse complement strand
CTCGTCCTCAGAGAGAGCTCTAGAGACAGACCGATACACAGAGAGAGAGAGAGAGGGAAAGAGAGAGAAGAGAGAGGGAGAGAGAGAGAGAGAGAGAGAGAGAGAGAGAGAGAGAGAGAGAGAGAGAGAGAGAGAGAGAGAGAGAGAGAGAGAGGACACTTGAGAGTGTGCAGTGAGGTGCACACCATCAAACATGGTGTCTTGGTTCACACACTCTGCCAACGTCGCCCTCTGTCTCCATTTGTTTCCTCGTTCAAATGGCGTTCTTGTTCTCAAACCAAAACACTTAAGACCAGCTCAAAGGTAAATGGGCTCTCTCTTCAGATTGCCCTGGTGTTGTTCAGAGCTGTAAGAAAGTCCCCGACCATAGGAAGGGAAACGGTTCAAAAACAACGTTTTTTAAAGTTCCGGCCTTTCTTGTACATCATTTTATTTCAACCTGACTTTACTTGGGTTGGAACTACACCGGGCGTGTGTTAGTAAGGGACATTCTAGTTTCATTACTTTGTTCACGTTTTGTATTTTACTCAATGAACCTTTTATTGATTGCTCACATTTAAAATCTCTCTTTAATTTCTTTTTTTAAATGGATCTGGCTCTGCAGTGCCAAGTCATAGACTGATTGAAATTTGCACTTTTTGGCACTATTTCACTCAAGAATAATTAGAAAAACCGAGCTGGCATACGATTTGAGCGGGTCGGCCGGTTTAGTGTTCTCTCCATCTCTGATACCATTTTAATAAAACCATTAGGGCCCAAATTAGCCGCCACAGCTGTTCTCGACGCTGCCTTTATTGAGTCATTAGCAGCGATGCATTTGGCCGACAAGATACGTTGCCCCCTTTGTGGGACATTGTGCAGCGCTGTGGCTACATTAGCCGGATCTTTTAACATTTATGGCGGTGATTCCAACAGCCTCGTTACGGACGGTATCGTTCCACCCTGAAGAAAAACCCCACGCCGGCATACAGGCGAACATGTGACCTTGACTTATGGCGTGTTTGTGAGTGATGTGGCGTCAGCATCACACGGTTCATGGATATCATGTTTCTGCATCTCTCAGCCCTGCGGCACGCCTTTGTTTATTTAGCGATATTGTGCCGTTGAGATAGTTTTGTTCCCCGCTGTTAGGCCTTTGCTTTCCCCTCGTACTCCCCTTCGGCAGTGTGATTCAGCGCTTTCTTCTCCTCTTTCTCTCTTTCCTTGTCTTTCTTTGTGTGTTTGAAGCAATACCATGTTTAATTCACCCCATGACCTCATGATAACAATGGAAACATGACATGACATCTAATTTCCTTGTACTGTCATGACATTACTCATTTTCCTCCCAATGTCTGAAAGAAAAGGGGGAAATATTCCTTTTAATGATTTACATAAATGATGTTGTATGCCAATGTCATGGTTTGTCCATAATTCAGTTGAAATACTTCTCCTTCCTCTTCTCCTCTTTCGCCAGACTGGAGTCTATGTGGCACGATGAGCTGAAGAGAGGAGGCAAAGACGGGGCGTCCCTGGCCCGGGTCTTCTGGAGGTTCTGTCAGACCCGCATGCTGGTGGCCATCTTCGCCCTGCTCCTCACAATGGTGGCCGGCTTCGTGGGGCCCGTGAGTACCCGTCGCCTCGATCCCTCTCCCCTCTCCTTTTTAACAATCTGCTGATTGGGCCAATGCGCCTTTCAGCAGCGCGGTCGCCGGTTCGAGTCCCAAGTCCGAGTGTATTTTTCACCAATTCTCTTTAGCCTGTTTCACGCTGGTCTGGAAATTGAAATGAAAGCATAGCGAACGATTACAAAGCCCAGATAGTGAAACCCAAAGTATTAACACAGATTAGCTGGCTTGTGCCGCTTTGGTCAAAAATATCCCGGGAGGTTTGTTCCCCCCCAACCGCCACAATTATGGCTTTGTATTCTAATCTTAAAATATCCTAATAGAATGAAAGAAAGAAGTAATTAATATTGCAACATAATGCTACCATTTTTTTTATCCTACAAATTGACGTGAAGATAATGGGTAATTATGTTTGGCGTTTCCTTCTTCTCAGTATTCTCATTGTTCTTGGGCATGCTTGTTTGTTCTGGTATGTTTATGTCTTTGGATGTTACACCATGATGTATTGGTCTCACATTCCCATGTAGATTCGTTGGCGTTCCTGCTGTGCAGTCAGTATATTAGTCTGCAAATATATGCAGTGTATCTCTATGGACTTTGCTTTCATAATCTGTGTCTCTGTGTCAACATTTCAACACAGTTTTTCTTTCGACATCCATTGTCTTATTTCTTTTTAAAATGTGTCTATTCACAATGTTCTCCCTTCTTTTGTTTTTCAATTTCAATGTCAACCAACTCTCTGTCTCCACCTCAAATGTTTTCCCTCATGACATTCATGTTTTCTCTTTCTTCCTCTTTCTTCCTCTCCTCCTACATACATCGCCCACTTTTCCCCTTTTTCTATTTTCCCCGCTACATCGCCATCCATCTTCTCCTATTCTCCCATGTTTTCCCCCTTGGGTCTTTGATTCCTTCCCTCCTTGCCTCTCCCAGGCCCTCTTGGTACGGGCCTTGCTGGAGTACTCCCAGAGTTCAGAGACGTGGCTGCCCTACGGCCTGTCCCTGGTGGCCGGCATCTTCCTCATGGAGCTCATGCGCTCCTGGTCAATGGCCCTCATGTGGGCCGTCAACTACCGGACTGCAGCACGCCTCCGGGGCGCCGCGCTCACCTTCGCCTTCCACAAGATCCTGCGCCTTCGCAACACCAAGGACATCAGCCCCGGAGAGGTAAAATGGAGTAGCAATATGCCTTTTAGCCACCCCTGGTTCTAATCTGACCTGCTGAAGTCGTATGCTACATGGCATTCCCCCTGTCTCTTTCAACCCATCTTTCCCTGTTTGTCCTCAGTGTCCTGCTCTTTTTGTTTTTAGCCAAGTCCCCCTATGCACTCGTAATTACCTTTTGGCTTAGTTTGACATTAGCTTTGGCTTCGCTTACTCGTTTACCCAACGCGCAACTATGGGAAGAGGCTCTTAGAAATGTCTGAGATGCGTGTTCCTGCATGTCTTGTCCCCGTCTAGCTGATCAACATCTGCTCCAGCGATGGCCAGCGGCTATATGAAGCAGTGTCGGGGGGTTGCCTGCTGGCCGGGGGGCCGCTGGTAGTGCTTTTGGGCCTGTCCTACACCACCTTCTTCCTGGGACCCACTGCTCTGGCGGGCTCGGCCATCTTCATCTTCTTCTACCCGACCATGGTGAGACTAAATACTCGTTTTATTTTAAAGCCCCCTGCGATATCTTTCACTTTGAGACAGCTTTGAAGCTGGGTTTTATTCCAGGAAACAAAACTGCTCAAAAGTCCCCAGCAGGGTTTTTATGATGCAATGTTTTGCTTGCTTTATCATCATCTTGTGAAAGTTGTCTTGGCCATTACAAAAGTTATAAGTAAGTGGAAAGTTTTATCTTCTACTTTTTGCTCTCTACCAAATGTCATTCCCGTCCATATCTGCCAATATAAGATGTGATGTGTCAAATTGTAATTGTTTTGCCGAATTTCACGAACACAGAATTTGCTTAAAGTCATTGGTCAATGTCAGTCTGTTTTAGGCCTCATTGTGCATTCCAGGCTAATGCATCCCATGCAAGGGCTGTTTATTTTCAGACACTCTCATTCTGGTGCTGGACAGTTTAGGTCACCGATGCGAGCAATACCAATTGAACCGCCTACAGGGTTAACAGAAATACATTTGTATTGCTGTCAACCCGTGGCCAGTCTTGAAGAATAGCTGATGTATGCGTCTGCTTTCGGTTCTCCTCCTGGTACTTAATTCTGCTGTCATCATTTCCGCTCTCCCCCAACAAACAGATGCTGACGTCACGTCTGACGGCGTATTTTCGCAAGAGGTGCGTGACCGTGACGGACCAGCGCGTGAGGCTCATGACCGAGATCTTGAGCTGCATAAAGTTCATCAAGATGTATTGCTGGGAGGACGCCTTTGCCCAGAACATACGCAGTAAGTACCCGCCCCAGTGACTCAACAGTATTTACAAACCAACCACACTTCCAGTTTTTAGTTTTTTTTGGTCACCTGACTTTAGTCGAGCCAAGTCATTGCATGCATGCAATATCACACAGCTTTATTTCTGCCCCACTCCTAATGGCCATCTCCTCAGTGAAGAGCCGCTTAAATTTAATTGCCAATTTGATCACCAATTAAATGTTCATTTTAGTCTGAGTTTTTAATGTATTTTCGTACATGCGTTGTTCAAGAGGACTGACTAGCAATAAGGCACTCAATAGCGGTAGGTCCAGCTGGGAGTTCGGAACGTGTTTTAGCTGCACGTGTTATACATTCGACACGCTTTCTTTCCCCATCAAGGCGGAATAAAATTAAAAGCACCCTTCGGCATCGTGGTGGTGACAGTTTTCCCCAAAGAACGGGTTGTAGGTGCCTTGTGGAATAATGCGTGGAGAGAGGAGGGCAGCAGGTTTAGAAGTCTCTTTCATACCATGTATGGACACGGCCCCTTCTGTTCCCTCTGCCATCTATTTCTGTCCCCTGGGGGTGTGGGCCGTCAATGGCTCTTGTATCGTTGTTTGTCCAGTGCTCGAAGGAGAGCCGTGGAGTCTCTTCAAAGGGCTTCTGCATGCTTGCATGTAGTAGACCTCTAAATTGCTAACCCACCCACACTCCTAACCCTCCGCCATTTCTCTATTTTTATTTCTCTCTCTCTCTCTCTTTCTTTCTCTTTCTCTCTCTCTCTCGCTCTCTCTCAAGAGGTGCGTCTGGAGGAGATGAGGATTCTAGAGAGGGCCGGTGTTGTCCAGAGCCTCACAGTGGGCGTGGCTCCGGTCGTCATGGTGATAGCCAGTGTGTGCACATTCACCTTACACATGGCCTTGGGCTATGACCTCACTGCTGCCGAGGTACAATTCTACTCCGTACAATTCTACAGCGCGGGCTGCATATGTCCTTCCTGGGTACAGACCTTTGAATCCGGCCGCTCCACCGAGTTGACTGAAGGTCTGGCATCGGGACATGAAACAGCCATTTCTCGGTTGAAAAATATATTATCGAATGAGCACCGCGGGGGGACTAATGATTATTGACAACAGCTCCAATTGCCATTTCTTTAGAATAATTTGCGAATTTTCAACCCTGACAAGGAGACATTGCTGTCTCCTTACTAATCTTGGCTGCTGAATACTGGCTGCTGAATACTAATCTTGAATTTGATATGACCCCCTCGATTAACACATTAGTGTTGATCGAGGCAGTATCGACGCCAGTATTTTACGTGGACTTCTCAATATCGCCCGGCATCATAGTTTGTTTTTACTTCGCTCCACTCTTAAAACACAGGCAAAACCAGTATGTTGGCGTGGCTATGCAAAAATGTATTAGGAAAACAAAGGCGATGCCTCTTCATTGTTTGCATTTGACAAATGTTTTGTTTGCTTTTCTTATCCAACCAGTGCTGATCTCTCTTTTTATCTCTCTCTACATATATATATATATATCTGTATTATTATCTCTCCCAATCTCCCAGGCCTTCACAGTGGTGGCTGTCTTCAACTCCATGACGTTTGTGCTCAGGATCACACCTCTGGCCGTGCGGACGCTGTCGGAGGGAGCCGTAGCAGTCAAGAGATTCCAGGTGGGGGGAAAGGACTTTCATTTCTCCTCTTTCTCTGCATTGAACTGTGATGGAAATGCAGGTGACGCAGCACTGACACGGTCAATAGCACTGAAGCATCCCAGAGACTTGGAGTGGATCCCCTTCTCCGGTCCTCTGTGCTTGTGCACGCGTGCGTGTTTACCCCGGGTGCTTCGATTTCCTTACACCTCGGATGACATCGAGGCTATGCTAATTGGAGTCCCTAAAACCCTAAATGAACTGATCCTCGAGTTTGTCACAAAACTAGGGGTTCATCAGCCGTCTGAAAGGGGCGACAAAGACCACACCCCTTTTATTTCTACATTTCTCCTCCTCGCGGTCAACGGTTTGTTTTTCGTTTCCTCACACAGAGGCTCTTCATGATGGAGAACCGCGAGGTGATCGTGGTCAAGATGGAGGACCCGGGCAATGTCGTGGAGTTCCGCCACGTCACGCTGGCCTGGGAGAAGGCCCAGCCCACCGCCCCCTCCCCACCGCCGCCTCCGCAGCCGCCACAGCCCAAGAAGAAGCCCTTCCAGCGGGGAGGCATGAAGCGTGTGCTGCGCCGCGAGAGGCTCAGCCTGTACATCGCCGCGGCGGAGGAGGCCAAGGGACACGGGGAGGCACCCACTGGCCAGAGCCTCCTCCCCAACATAGAGCAGGAGAGCCCGCAAAGCACCATCTCCTCCGTGCAGAGCATGCGGCCGCCGCTGCAGAAGACGCTGCACTGCATCGACCTGCGCATCAAGAACGTACGTGGAGCCAGAGAGAGAGAGACGCCCGTAGCAGCGCTAGCAGCTAGCCGCTAACACACGCACGCACACACAATTGTTTGTTATTTGATTTAACGTTGTTCGTCGTAATAATCCTCCTTCTCGTTTGCGTTACCAGGGGTCCCTGGTGGGTATCTGTGGAAGTGTCGGGAGTGGAAAGAGCTCCCTTCTCTCTGCTCTACTGGGCCAAGTACGTTTCTGCTGAAGTCGACTGTTCTCTGTTGAGCTTTTTATATTGTCTTGTATCGGACACGAAGCATTAAAAAAAATCCCAGTTCGGCTTCTAACTTTTTTCTCATCCTTCTCAAGTAACGTGTTTTGTGTTTTTCCTCCCCTCCTCTTCCCTCTGCTCCAGATGACCCTGCTGGAAGGGACCGTCGCAGCCAGCGGTACTTTTGCCTACGTTTCCCAGCAGGCCTGGATCCTTAACGACTCACTGAAGGAGAATATCCTGTTTGGGAAGGAGTACGACCAAGACAAGTGAGATCCGTTTTTAATAATAATAATACATTATTAATAATTCATTGCATTTATATAGCTCTTTTCAAGACACCCAAAGCGCTTCACATAGTGAGTGAGTGTGAGTGTGAGTGTGAGTGTGAGTGTGAGTGTGAGTGTGAGTGTGAGTGTGAGTGTGTGTGTGTGTGTGTGTGTGTGGGGATATGACACCTCACCCACTACCTCAGTTTTTGTCAGTTATGACTGGCGTCAACAGTGGATGGTGATTGGATGCCTTCACTCACATGCCGGTTTCTTCCTCCAATCAGGTACAGCGCTGTCCTGGATGCCTGCTGCCTCATCCCTGACCTGGCCGATCTTCCTTACGGAGACATGACGGAGGTAGCGCTTTCTTAACTACATGAAAAAACTGTTAAAAGAACTAAGTGAGCTCCTCGTGAAATGAGTTCACCTCCTTGATGGCATGTATATAAAAGGAAAACATCCATTCACTCACTGCCATGGTGCGTCATGATAAGAGTCCCAGAATGTCATTTTAGCTCCTCCTCCTCCTCCTCCTCCTCCTCCAGATTGGCGAGAGGGGGGCGAACCTCAGTGGGGGGCAGAGACAGAGGGTCAGCCTGGCACGGGCGCTCTACAGCGAGAGGCCCATCCTGCTGCTGGACGACCCCCTGAGCGCCGTGGACACCCACGTGGGCGCGCACCTCTTCCGTCACGCCATCAAGGGTGCGGCACGCCAGAAGACGGTGCTGTTCGTCACGCACCAGCTGCAGGTATGCAGCCCGCTCGGTTTAGTTGGATTGTATGTACTGTAGGTATGAATGAATTCATTCATTCATTCATTCATCTTTATTGTTGTGTCTTGCCACATTTCGTGACCCACCCCTTATGGGATTAGCACTGTTTAATTTTGACATCAAATACACAGTACAATACAAAACATACGGATACACTCCAGGCGTGCGGAAAACGACTCGCAGGACATTCACACCTCTCGAGCGCCCATCCGTGCGAGATCAAAAAGACGGGGGAAGCCTGTGGTGAACCGCCATCGAAACCCAGCTTTGTCAGATAGAAGAAGCGCTTCGCTGGAAGCAAAGGAAATCATGATAGCACCAATGTGAAATATAACTGTGCTCTGTCTGTGTGTATTATATACAATAGGCCTATATTAAGTAGGTGTGGCAGTTTCCCCTGCTACATGCCATCTACAGTGGCTTTTCAGGGCTTCTCCAACAGCAGGACACAGGCAGATGATGATTAAACCGGTTTATTGTAAAGTTTGAGGTCGTTTTAACAGGCAGAGCAGGTGGTACGTGCTAGCGTGTGTGTGTGGTGGTGGCTGGTGTAACCTGTGGGCCTTGATTGGCCAATGCCCCACAGGTGTGCAGCCTCCCCCAGTCCCAGAGTCTAATCAGTCTGACTCAGACCAAGTGAGGCTGCTTAAACCAGCCACCAACAACACACACTCCACAGTAGGCCTATACCAAATATATTCAATGTCTCTCAAACGAATATGTCACTAAATAGCTCACAATAACTGTGCGTTCTTGTGTCTGAGACGCATCGCCATGCAGAGTATGGAGTTCTCAACAACTTGATTTGTTATTATTCATAACTATACAGGCCTAATTAAAGAGGTTAATGAAGGTTTAGATAGAAGCGCACCGCAGTGATTTTATTTTAACGATTTTCGCTTGCAAAACAAAATAGCTCATTGACATAATTGCGGATATAATTGTGTGTTCCGTCTGTCTGAAACAAACCAAATATATTAAATGTCTCTTAAATGAATGAATCAAATTTTACAATATCGCCTATAAAACTAACTACAGTAATTGTGTGTGTTCTTGTGTTGGACACACATCGCGATGCAGAGTAGAGTTCTCAGCTGCGTGATTCGTTATTATATTTGTTCTTTCATATAATTAGGTGATTAAAAAGGTTAATGTCATTGTTATATCCTACCATATCTCCTAACAATGTAGACATTGCCTTGTGTAACCCCTCAAACGAAAAACACTACAGCCATTCTGTCTGGGGCATAATATCTACTAAACTTGGTAGATAGGCTACATCCCGTGACTTATAGTTCTGATCCTAACTGATGTGTGACTTGATAAATACATAGATACATCATCCAAATGCAAGACGCAGCTTGAGATTAAACTAATGTCTGTCAGTCTAATAAGTTCGTCTATTCTCAAAACGAAAGCCCTCGCACGGCTGGGTGCACATGTAATGATACAGTTATACTGTAGGTATAGCTTGTAATACAATACAAATACAACACATGTCGGCCTACAGATTTAGTTTTTTCTATTTCGTCTCGGGTGTGATCTCACTTTCATTGAATGTTATTGAATTAATTGAATGTTGATTTAGATCTTAAACGTGTTCTATGCTGATCCCCAGTGAGACTCGCTGACTACAGCGCTTTAAGCTAATGGGGATCCTTTTAAAACACGCTGGCCTTTCCTTCATTCAAAGAGACTATACTCGACGGCCATTTCGTGCTTCGTTTGACCAAACAAAATCTCTGAAAGTCGCGCGTTCTTTTGCCACTGCAGTGTCCGGAGTGTTAGGCGTTAGACAATATTTAACCTGTAGTTAACATTCATCCCCTGTAAACGGCATTAATCCACCGCCCCCTGTCCCGCTCCTATCCTTCATCCGCAGTATCTGCCAGAGTGTGATGACGTGGTTCTCATGAAGGACGGCCAGGTCTCCGAGCACGGCTCGCATGCTCAGCTCATGGCCAGGGAGCGAGACTACGCCGCCCTCTTCACCAGCATGCAACAGGAGGTAAGGCCGGGGGCACCGCCTGGCGCCGGGCCAGCTATTTGCTTTTGCCCACCTTCACAATAAGATATTATGAAGCTGAATAATGCATGAGCCCAGGGAGCCAAGGCCCCGGTGGCTGGGAAATGTTAATGCATACAGGGGCTTTCATTATTTATGCCTGCATTGATCTACTGGTGTGTGGCACCCAAAGAGCCTGTCGCAGTCTGTTTAAATGACTCGCCGGGTGCCGTTACCCCCCTGCAGTGATTTGTGGGGTTCAGGGTACTTGTGTTGGTGTGGTGGTGACCCCCCCCACCCACTCATGTTATTTTTACCTGTCAGAATGTGGTGAAAAAGAACCTGAAAAACAAGCAGCAGAAGGCTGTAGAGGAAAAAGCTGAGACGGATGTGACTGCTGTCAAGGTCACTGTAGCACAGACCCAGAGGCAGGAGGGAGGTGAGGGGAGCACACACACACACACACACACACACACACACACACACAAGGTGCCTTGTTTAACGCTTGGAGCCGCTCTACCGCAAGGAACTGACTTTCTTGTTTTTCTTGTGTTCCTTGTTTGTGTTTTGCCTTCTTTTGTCTCTCTCTTGACTGCGTTCCTTCCTTTCTTTCTTTCTTGCGTTCTCTCTCTCTTTCCTCCTTTTCTCTTGATCCTCTCCCTTCCAGAGCAGCTGATGAAGGCGGAGGAGAAGGGTTCCGGCGCCGTGGCCTGGTCCGTGTACTGGGCCTACATCAAAGCGGCCGGCGGCCCCATTGTCTTCCTCATCAACATCTTCCTCTTCCTGTCCACCACGGGCAGCATAGCCTTCAGCAACTGGTGGCTGAGCTACTGGATCCGACAGGGCAGCGGGGTGAGGTTCTGAGCGGAGCTTCCTTCCGCTCACTATGGAATATCTGCATCTGGCTCTACTCTGTAATTGGGATGTAACTCTGTAAATGAAGTAGCTGGCATGCGTGAGCGAGTTTGAGCAGACGACCGAGCGATAATCCGAACGTGCATCATTTAAAAAGTGAAATAGTTTTACAGTGCCACAGTGAACTTAATTGAACAACAAACAGTGGCAGGGGGAGGAAAACAGCTGTGCAGCAATCCAAAGCCTACACCGCTGTCTGAGGAAGCAGAAAGCATCATCAGCTTCAGTGACTTAAAAGACAAAAAAAGAAAAATCCAAGAGTCAGACTCTCTCTTTGATTTATTAGAAACCCGTGTGTGGCGTTTTCATCAGCACACAGCCCCATCCCCACTCCTCCTCTCCCTGCGGTCACGGTAATGTGCTCCATCTGCCCCCCCCCCCCCCCCCCCCCCCCCCCCCCACAACCCCCCCCCCCCCCCCCCCCCACCCCCCCCCCCCCCCCCCCCTCCCCCCCCCCCCCCCCCCCCCCCCCCCCCCCCCCCCCCCCCCCTCCCCCCCCCCCACCAGCCCACCCCCCCCCTCCCTCCCCCCCTCCCCTCCTCCCCAACCCCCCATCCCCCCGCTCT